>JARACY010000440.1:0-94704 GCA_029255725.1 Scrobipalpa atriplicella
ATTCGAATTCCAAATATGGAACGTTTGATTTGCGATTACAGCGTTCGGAAACACGGCTGATTTAATCGAATCGAACGTTTGAATTAATTCGAAACTGGTCGCGGCTAAAAAGGCGAGAGCTGATCTGGTGGTTTCAAATTCTGTATGAGCGAATTGAAATTCAGTGCACTGCCGCAATATTGGTAACTGTCGGTGTCCGTGGCTGCGAACCGTTTGAATTTTAAAACTGTTTGTGATCTACACAGATAAAGAGTTCGTTTTTCGAATTTGAATTTCATGTGCAACTGTTTTGTGCATTCGAAAGATTAGAGATAACATTGGAAGCGTCTGGTCTTCAATGTCGCATCATGGCTGTCGCAGTTTTGCTCGTATCATAATACCTAATCATGATGTTGCAACAAAAACAAAGAAATCGTCAAACTGCCACATAATCCCGCAATAATATATCAACTTTGCGACGCAAATCTCTTAATGCGTACCTGAGACGTGCTCCCTTCTGCGGCTCTGGTACATCGTAATATTGAATACGCGACAAATCCCACCTTGTGGCCTTAAGCCCTTTGGGGGGCTAAAAATAATTATAAGTCTTGGAGTAATCCCGCAGACTTAAGACAATGTTTTACGTCGTTTTGTGATCAGCTCGTAATAAATTATGGGCGAACCTACTGCTCTATAAGAATCTCAGTAAATCACGTTTAATTTCGAGAAATACACTTTCTATTCATAACTAGGAATAACAGAATTTACTGCAAACCTGTTGTCATCCAAGTACCAGGAGTAAAATAAGAAATACTACCAGGGCATAATAGCTTGCAGGAGTTATTTCCAAACGCGGAATTCCTAGAGCATTGAGTTACGTCCGTCCGGATCGGGTTGCGTTCCGTTCCCTTTGAGAGGCACCGCGCCGGAATAGAGTCCCCGCGAACAAGAATCATCCGAGAATTTGCAATTTATTCATGCGCATTATAATATCTCTCGTACGCTATGCCGTCCTGGTATTTTATGGTTATTATTACCGGGTTAGTAATGAAATTGAAAAATGAATCAGAAAATTATAAAACAACAAAGAATCCCACAATCTTTGCCAAAATGAAGAAATACACTACCGCCTAACAAAATTGTCTGTTTCCCTATTCACCGAAACTGTCACCCTATTGGGGTTGCCATCGCCAAATAAAAAACCTTTTTACCGTTTAATTCTGGCGACCAGCGGCCAATATGTATAAATTCTCATTCGCAGGATTGTGCACAATTTGCGCAGCGCCTTCGAGTAGAACTTACGAGCGGGCCCTTACCCTAAATAAGAACTTAGAGGGATTTTTAACGCGCCAAAATTGAGTCATATTTTGGAGGGAAAAGTTGTTATTGGATTAATGTTGGTGAATTGGTGGTTTGTTGCAGATTTTGTTTCGCAATTACTGTTTTGAAAAGTTGTTATTTATTTTAAGTACTAAGGTACATTATTTAACTACTTTATGTAGCCGTAGGAGATGTTGCTACTTTTTAACCATAACAGAACCGGAAGTAGAGATTTTAGATGTGCATATCCATCGCTTTTCACATTCTGTCTTAAAAATCTTGACAAATAATAAATCTCTATAGGTACCTAATATCCTTTTACCACATTTCCATGCCGCACCTAACCTCAAAATTCATTACAACTAAATCATTCGACTTACGGAATCCATCTCTCCTCGCGACAGAAGTCATTTCCTATACGCAAGAGATTTCCGAAAACTAGCCACTTTTTAAACCCTCGACGGCCAGGAAACTCCAGGAAGGCAGACCAGGAAATGGAGTGTGGAGACGGGATGGCTGTACCAGGGAAACATGAATGGGAAAGGGATAAATGGATATATGGATATTTGAATTTCGAGTTTCTTTGGGAGAAAAAATTAAATGGACATAACAGAATGGTAACACGGGTATTTTTGTGTAGATTTTTCCTTTAGATTTGAATGACATTTTTATTGAAAAAACGAGCTCCCAAGGAAATTCAAGAAAATACTATGTAATGCAGTACTTAATTTAAAAGTAATAATACTGCATCTACAAGTTTTTCGATCGTAAATTAATGTTTTTTTTTGTGGAAACAAGATGTCCAAAGCAATATCTTTGCATAAAATAAATTCAAAAGTAGCCTAGCATTTTTTTATTCAAGATTTTTATTTTATTCATTCATTACATCTCCCATATTAAAAAAACAATATGGCGGAGTTTACTTAATTAATACCCTGTCCCTGTCACTGGATCGCTGAAGGGTTGATGTTTGCAAATGTCTTGGATTCGATACCCAGTTGGGGCACTATCACTATCACTATCAACTGATAGTTTACTTAGGAATTTAGCGGTGAAACAGAATACTGAAGGGGTGATTCTATAATAATATTACAAGGAGGAAAGATTTTGTATTGTATGGGGCATGAGCATGACAAATAGGATGCGGTGCAGCGCCGATGCGTCGTTTTCTATAGAAACTTCAAATCAAGCTGCGCTGCGCAGACATAAATTACATACAAAATTGACGCACCTCCGCCTCGCCCGTGCCGCACCGCTTCCTATTTGCCATGCCCCTATGTTTGTGACGGTTTACTCAAAATTGAATTTTTTTTTTTAGTCCTCTGCTTGAAGAAAACTACGTAAACTACGACTATAGGTAAAAAATCTCTTATTCCTATAGAAATACCGGTCTGAATAATTAGTAAAAAAAAAACTTCCTTATTTGATCGAGAAGGTCAAAGTTGAAGTTCTTCCGTGCTGGACTGGAAACGAAAGAAAAACATAGGCTCGTATTTATAAAGGGATCTCAAGATTGAGAGCAATATTAAGTAGGGATTTGACAGATCGTTTTGTACTGAAATGACATTTCTGATACAAACTCTCTGTCACTCTTGAGAGCTGATTATAAATACGGGCCATAGAATGCTCCAGCTGCCCTTCCTAACGGGCATGCTGTAGAAGTCATCAAGCAAGAGGGATTCAAGGGTTAGTGTACTGTAATTTAGGATTTAGGGAATTACAACCTTAGACTTAGCGAGACATTACAAAAATTGCTCTCAATAATCGTCAGACGTTGCGAAGGCGCCTTTTACTAGGTGTTTTGCGCTCTACCTACCCTATAAAGGATAAAAGCGTGAATTTAAATCAAATCAAATCATTTTTATTTGTGATACACAGGTAAAAAGATACAAAGTCTAGATCTTAAATAGAAATTAAAGAGCGCTGTGATCAGCCGTATGGCATACAAATAAAGCATATTTTATGTAGGTATGTTTTATGTATGTATGAGAAAGTCATCCTGTAAGCAAACTAATATAATAGCCAAATCACAAAGCAACTAACAACCACTAACAATTATAAGTAAACTGTCGTAACTGACCACCCGTTTCATATCTGCGCGAATATCGGGGGTCCCAGTGACCCCCCGGACCCCCCAAGCCCGAGGGGGGTCGTTAAGATAAGGTGATATCTCCCAGAGTGGACACAGCCTCTCAGGTTACCAGGATATAGACGTAAATGAGTTTTTTGAGAGATTTATTGCGAGTTTGAATTCGATGGGGGTGCGAAATGTAGCTTTCAGGACGTTATGGGTTACTTATTCATTGAAAACCACGTCTCAATCCATAACGGTGTAGGCACAAAATTTAAATTTGACTTTTCGCCTATTGAGGGTAATTTTCTGAGTGACTACTACGAACCGAGTGACCACTACAAACTTTTACTGTATGCCCGGGAAGAGACGCAGCTGGTACATTCTATGTTTTAGTTCAACCCAGTCCAGCATGGAAGCGCAGATTGCAATGAAAATTTTTAACACCTTAACTTTTCAATAAGCAAGCATCTATTCTGAATGTTTCGTAGTATTTTGCTACGCCGTAGTAAAAAGTCTACGCAAACTTTTTTTACCGACTTAAACTTAAATTAAAAAAAATATTGATCAAGGCATATCATTTAATTTTAAAAGTAAGATCAATTTGATTAGGGACTTTTACTTTATTGTTATGGTTGGCAGACTTATATGATAAAATCACGCCTGTATCCCTAATGCGGTAGGCAGTGAGAAAACAACCTAAACAAAGGTCGTTCCGCCACGTGTGACAAGTTTTGAGGGTTATTTTATTACAGATGATAATGTAAATTGCTGTAGTGACGGGCTGTCAGCCCATCGCCTAAATTGCAATACACTGAAACCCTCGAATCCTTAAGCTGATTATTGCAGCATGCCCGGGAGGATTGCAGCTGGCACATTCTATGTTTTTCTAGTCCAGAATATGATATGATTTGATAGAAAATATGTACCTAACAGTAATTTTCGTTTACCCCCGTCTAAATGTACTGCAACGGTTGGCTCACGTACCTAGCCAGAGGGAGTCCCAAGACGACAGAACAAGGACATAATCTAATGCTATATTAATGCTGATATGGCATTTGTACGTGTATTTGTAATTTTGTACTTCCAAAAATGTCGAACTTCTATGTTAGAAAAACATAGAATATGCCAGCTGCATCTCCTCCCGGGCATGCTGTAAAAACCAGCTAAGGCATTCAAGAGTTTCCGTGTATTGTAATTTTGGCTATGGGCTGACAACCTGTCACTACAGCAATATACAGATCTATCTTAAACAGCCCTCAAAACTTGTCAGACGTGGCGGAACAACCATTGTTTGAGTCGTTGACGCTCTGCCTACCCCATTAGGGATACAGGCGTGATAGTATGTAGGTATGAAAATGTTGATTTAATACCGATTTTTCTTACACTTATGTACTCCTTTATTTCGACATTATTCATCATCTTCCTAGCCTTTTTCCCGTATCTCTCGGGGTCGGCTACCTAATCTAGGGGATTGAACGAGGGTACTGGTTTTTACACAGAGCGACTGCCATCTGACCTCCGCAACCCAGAAGGGAAACCAGACCCAATCCTAGATTAGGTTACACACAACCTTTGCTCACGATGTTTTCCTTCACCGTAAAAGCGCCGAATTAACGTACATATGAAATTCGAAAACCGTAAAAACACATTGGTACGTGGTGGGATTTGAACCACGACCTCCAGCACAGAAGGCCGCGGCCCTATCCACTACACCATCCGGGCCTCTATTTCGACATTATTCATAGGAGAAAAAAAGAAATTAAGTAAAAGGAAAACGCAAGGAAATAATCCAGATATCCAAGCGAGATATTAAGCTGGTGTTCACCAGGGCACCATAAGTTAGAGGAGCGCAATATCCTACTGCTCAAGACCTCCGAAAAATCCCGCGCGACCCGCCGTTTGATTAATGTATTCCTGTGTCACAGTTATTGCGAATACCCCTTATATTCTTTGCCTAGAAAGCCCCTATATCAGGAGGTGTTACTGCAAATCTAGGGTATATTAAAAAGGGCGGAGATACTCCTATTTATGTGACAAGAGGTACACCTGCCGTCCCAGCGTTCACGGAGATATAACCACGGGTTTTAAGAGATATACAGCGTTTTGCTTCTCGCGTTTTATGTGCTCCTTGTATTTTTGAGCCTTAGAAACGTAAGAAATATATGAGAAAAATACTTGTTAAGAAAATTCTGCCTTATCGCAAAATGATGGCAGTTGAATTACATGACAGACTTATCTTAATTTTATTCTTCTATTTCTGATATTTTTATTCGCTGACATGACATAATAGCATGCGCACGCGATCGTTGCATATTTTCACTATAAATACAGTACGGGGCGGCTTATATTGAACTTCGACACATGGAAAGAGACAGTGTAGATATAACTTATTTTAGTTTGGCCTTGTCACTTCCTAAAATTTGAACAAAATAGAGACAGAAATACCTACAACAGCTAGTTACAATCCTGTTAAAGTGACATTACTCGCCTTAAATAATGGATGGAATGGATGGATTATGGTGTCGCCTTATTTTAAGCATTATACGTCACTTTGACATACTTTGACAGAATTTGTATTTTTGTCTCTATTTTATCCAAATTTTAGAAAGTGACAGGACCAAACTAAAATAAGTTCAGTTGTGTTTGCAACAGAATCGGCAGCATAGACATTTGCCAATTCTGGTACAAGTGCGACAGAGATAACACCCTTTAGCCGATGTGCAACAATTATGGCCCTTCACTGTACATTCTAGTGGCCAGTATTCATAAATGACATCCGACACCTCCCCTGAGTTATAAAGTCATCAATATAGTGAGCATAAGTAATGTTAACCATGAAATAGCCTTTGCCTTTTAAGGGGAAACTATTCGTATTTGTAACTTAACACGTTTAAATTATAAGCTAGAATGTACTTAGGTGACAGCTTGACAAGTTCGTTACAGGTAACCTTATGTATTCCTGGTAATCATTAGATAATTCACTTTATTAATTATTTTATTTATACCCCTTAAAAGGAAAATACTGTTTATTCTTTACGCTATTTAGTTTTGACTTTTAATTACATTAATGAGGATCTTGATATTTTTTTCCTTTTAAAAGCAAAATGTAATTTTAAAATAAACTTTAGCAAAAAGGCATGTTCAAGAAAAAGTTTCAAAGGGAAATATTTTTTCCTTCTCAAACAAAAGGCTCGGGCCATAATTTCCTCTATCTTACAATCGAAAGGGCATTTTAAAAATGTATCGCGGCCGCGTCCACCCACAGGGACCGATCCTAATAGACGGACGGCCAAAGTGTTTTCGCTGATGAATACTTGATGAGCGCATGAACCCTTGCAACTTATGGCGCCCTGGTGCTGTCCCGTAAAAGGGCTATCCTGGTGGACAAATTGAACCCCCTATTCAATAAAAACTTACTTACATCAAGATAAAACAAACTTCTGTAAAGTTCTTTAAAAGAATTCCGCACTAAACCAAATTTTAGAAACATTTTGCACACTATTTCGCATATTCGCCATGCGGGGAGCATCCAACTTGAGCAGTAAATTTGGGCCAAAGTGAATGGGCTACGCGCGGGAATTTTTCCTAGAAGAGTTTCCTGAAAGTCGGTAAAGTTGCCTGCAAGTAATCTAAAGTTAGGTACCAACCCGGCGCAGGCTATTTAGATGCACATCTTAACTCGCCCATATATCTAGATTGTGCGGGAACTTCGCTCGAGACGCGGGAAACACTTTCAAAGTTAACCCGTGTTTTTTTCCCATTTCTAGAAGCGAAATTGCAAGTGTGGACGTCGTACAAGGAGTAATCCAATAAGCCAGCTTCTAAATGATTACCGCTTCGAAACAAACTCGAGTTTCTATCGAGTTAAATTTAAACATAGAACACGGTTTATTCTTTTGTTTCGAATTATGCCGGCCATTTTTCTTTTTTCCGGCGTTCCGTTTTCTGAATTCAAAAAGAGCAAATCGGATTCGTATCGTGAGTTAATTAAAACAAAGAGTGTTGGTGAAATTTATGCTCGCCTAGTGCTCGGGGGACAGGCGGGTATTTATTTAATTTTAATAAACAAGGAATTTGCATAGTCAAACGCTCGGCGGCGCATGGCGGGTGTGGCTCACTGATAATGCGGACATTTGCATCCCTCCGTGCCGATGAATTATCGGTCAGGTGGCCTGCGACAGCGTCCTTGTTTGCGATCCTGGTACTCTCTGACATTTCATTTTCATATTATTACCGGGGAAATTATTTGAAAATTAGCTCCGTAGGGGGTGATTTGCGAGTTAGCTCAAGTTGTAAAATAGATATAATTTATAATTTACTTCGCTTGTATCGATATTATTCTTAATGTTAATGACATTCATGTTTTTATTCGTTCTTAGTTCTTATTCTAAACAATTCTCTTGTAACCAGACATTTTTATTACTAGAGTTTTAACATCAAATTGGCCAGTGTCCTCAAGCTAAACTATCTTTCGCTATCTCATTTCCCTGTAGGGGGTCAAACTCGGTATACACACAGCAAGTCGTGCCTGCATAATTCCACCAGGGGCGCACAGCGGGCAGGAGCTTAGCTAATCAGCCTTGGGGCGATTAACTCAGGCCGGGCAACTGGGCAGGCGATAATGCCTTTCGCGCGATTAGCCACGCTGACCGCCCGACCCTTCAGACTTCTGCGGGCCTGGTACCTCAGGAGTGGCCAGACGGAAATTTAATACAGGATTTTCACGATATCTATGACAGTTAGGAGACCAATGGTGATTTAAACTGTTTAGGGTCAGAAACTCTACCTCTGGGATCGTTATAACTAAGATAAATTCGGACAATACTGTCCCCACTTTTATTAACTAAAATTAACTACTAAATAGATAAAGGCCAGTCATTCATTAATTACATCATTATCAACATATCAAGGAAAACAGGAGTTGATATTGAGACCTCACACCATTCATTATCAATCACATCCTTGGTTCAACCAGGTTGAGCAATCAGGGCTGGTTTACAGCAGTTGTAAAAACAGGACAAGCACTAGTTTTACAGTTCAGTACGGCTATCAATCTAAGTTGAAGCTAATTTGTAGACAATACCGAATGTAAAGGAGATAACACAGTATGATAGAGAAATAGCTAGTAATGTCAAACTGAGACTTTTTTTCATAAGATCATTATAGATAGATAAGAGGTCCATTTTGATCTTTTTACTAATAATTTCTTGTTATTTGTTTCAGGTAAGTAACATTATGCACAGAAATTGTTTTAGCATTGGTCGGTAAGTTTTTAAGATTACTTAATTAAGATTCTTCTTCAATGTCGTGCTCTTAAATTTCGGAAGGTCGTCTCTGATCATGATCAGTCTTTTGAGGTGGTGTGAACCAAGTTTCTACAAGCATTTTAGAACTCAGCTGAACGAAGAACAATGGTGATAGGATAGTCATTATACAGATTCTCCAGCATTGAGAAGCTCTGTCTTCTCTAACATGGAGTCTTTTACTATAGTCTACTATATTGCAGTTACTATACGTCTTACCATGTCTTATGTCGCCGTTTTGTGTCCCACTGCTGGGCCTCTCTCTTACGATTAATCATCCAAATAAAATTCAGCATAATATTTCCTTACATGAGCTGAGCGTGCCAAAATAACTCGCTTCAGAGAATTTATTTTTTAAAATGCTCTGAATAAGTTGCTTGGTGGCCGCCATTAGAAAATTGGCCGACGGTGGCGCCGCCTAAGATTTACGGCGCGCAATGGAACTAAATGTGACATATTTAGTAGCGGGAAAATTGGAGTAGAGTGATTATTACCTTGTGCATGTTTTTATAATAACTTTATGGAAAATAGTGTAGATTCAAAGGAAAAATGTGACAATAACTAAAGGTTCTTTGAAAAAATAATTTAACCTCCTAAATGAAATAAAAGTATTAAAAAAAGTAAGCAAACTCGTTGTAAGCAAACTTCATAATTAAAATGGCGTCGCTATCGCATCTTATTAAATTCAAAATCAATTACATTCGCGTTGGGTAATTCCAAAAATTGTCGGCCATGAGACAATTACTTAGCACCACCCCCTTTCCCCCCCTGAAGCCATTTTCATAATGCAGCGAGTTCACTTCTTGCTAAACTTTACACTTTAAATAATTGCCCTGGCTCGCTACAGGCAAGACCAGGTGCCTTTGCCTGAATTAAAGTCTTTTCGAGACTTAAAAAGGGTTGGTGTTGTTTGCAAATAGATAAATGGCGTCGGTTTTTTTTAATGGTTTAAAGAAATGTTATTGAGAAATGTTTTGAGAGGTTTCTAGATTATACCAATAGATGGCCTAATATGGCCGGTTAAAAGTCAAATTTATGTGTCAAGTATCAGTTTTTTTTTTATATGTCACTAAATTTTTGTCAAAAGTTTTGTAACACTCCTTTTATAAAGAACATAAAAAATTGATAAGAAAAAATTCTTTAGTGGTTCTTCATCTTTGTCTAATATATTAAAATGGCAGCACAAAAAATGTTTTTATACCTACAAAAAATTGCACTGCACACAGAAAAAAGTCTCATTTTGCTGTGACTAATACGCCATGTAAGCAATCTAGTCTACCACTTGGTCTAGTCTAGACTTTAGACTGAAAACTGAAGAAGCTGAATTTTAAGTCTGAGTCCATGAAATATGGAGTAAGTGTGAAGATAAGTTCTTTAAGACATATTCTTTGTGAAATATCGTTTATTATTCTTCTAGGGCGGTAAAGATTTTCTTCAAAACTTTAGTGTAGATCTTACTAAAGGAAACAGCAATCGTATACGTATAAAATTCTAAATTCTTCCATGCTGGACTGGGAGTGATAGAAAAACATAGAATGTGCCAGCTGCATCTCCTCCCGGGCATGCTGTAAAAACCAGCTAAGGGATTCGAAGGTTTTTGTATTGTAATTTAGGCGATGGACTGATAACCTGTCACTATAGCAATATACAGAATATCTAGACTAGAATAACCCTCAAAACTTGTCAGACGTGGCGGAACGACCTTTGTTTAGGTTGTTTACGCTCTGCCTACCCCATTAGAGATAAAGGCGTGACGATATGTATGTATGTAAAATTCTAAATTGAAGTTAGACAATGTTATGTTTTTTGCTATTTTGAAATTAATAAACTAAAAAAACCTCACAAGGAATAATCGATGAACTAATAAAATATAATGTAAGCACGATAAGTAAATAAGCAGATACGATCTAACTAGAATATTCAATTAGTTGTCCGCAAAGTAGCAAGTAGTAGTTAAATTGATTAAATAATTTAATGTAATTGCTGAAGTGGAACCGATAAATTAATGGGGGGTAGAAAGTGGAGTTTACGTAAAGCGAGGTATAAAGGTAAATATGTAGATGTTATAGTTAAAGTCCGAAGCTCAGGCGCTCCCAGCTTTGTCTTGGCACACCTCAAATTCAACTAATGACTTTAGAAAATTCTTAGAAAGACCGAAATATCCAGATTCAGCTTCAAAAAAGTTTCATTCGTCTTCGTATCTCATCTGGACGAACCAACAGATCCATACGTCATTACAACCTTACAGGCTAAAAATACCCTAAACCAAAATCACACCCCTAATGACAAACAAAACAAACTAAAGGCGTGCACACACTCGCGGGGCGGCACGGCACAACGGCACGGCGGCATGAAGACGTCGAACCGGCACAAAGCGGCACAATGCCGAGATAACTGCGCCACTCCGTCACGCCGCTGACAGGGTTATCGGACTCCGGCACAATGAGCCAGGGGTGAGGTGCCGCTGGTGGAAAATGTGAGAGACAGCGGAAAATGAGATATAAAAAATATGGTATCTACTTCTAACTGTTCATCGCGGCTTGCTTAAGAAAAAACCAGCTGAACGATCCTAAATGAATGTTGGTAGGCTCTGCGAGCAATGGTTTGTGGATGGTCGCTAACGGAAACTAATAGGTACCTTGATAGGTAGCTTGATAAGTGTCGTCGTAGTGTGGGAAGGATATTCCAGTTGGTCTAGCTCGTAGCTGAAAAGTCTGGCTAAATGACAATCCTGCATAAGCAGCAGTCGTAGGCTCCGCGAAGGGCCTCCTGGTTTGCACATACAAATAAATAAATAAAAAGACCTGATTCTGGTACTGATCATCAGATGATAGAATTCAGAATTTCATGTTTTAATACCAGATATCTTTCGGTTCAGTAAAGTAGCTGTAGAGCTTGATTGTGTATCAGTTCTCTGCTTACATATATTTACATAACCTTCACCGCTTCCCGTATAAACTTGTGGCACACACCGTTGCGGTGTATTGTTAACGTGGTCGTGAATTCCGGCCGCTGAGCACGCCTCTTTATGTTTTGTCTTTTGATTGGGTTTATCGGTGTCTCCAGTGTGTACCGAGCTTTATACATAGAATGTTCTGTAGATTGTACGCTGACAAACTGTCCAAGTCGCTAATGGTGAATCGATTCTGGATATCGATTTGGGAGTATGTAGGTGGTCATATTGTACAAGGGTTTGGTTCTGGTCAAGACGAAGTAGGTATTCTCTGTGATATAGATGGACAGGTGGGAACATCTTGTGTTTTGGACATTGTTGTGAAACCTTTTGATTCTGATAAAGTTGATGTGTCAGTCATATTCCTTTTGAACTTTTGTATAATTTTCTTTGATACTTCAGACGACTTCTCAGAAGCAACTTCTCTGAACATCTGTTGTGAAACAATTGTACGTGAAATTAGAACAAACGTTTCGTTTTAGAATAACACGACAGTGGTGCCCGTCACGAGTACCAGGGCATCATATCAACGCAGCAACTTCAAAGAAACTACAAAGTGAAAGCAGGACTTGGTTCGTTTGATTAGGCGCGTTCTTAACATGCGCCCGCCTCGGGGCTGGCTTTGTTACACCCACCTTTGTGTTACAAACGTTAGACAATCAAAGCTTTGATATCGCTTAATATTCCAAAGTCTTGTCGAATCCTGCCCGCTTGGTGGTTTGACGGCACTTTGTAACTTTCGATCGGCGGTATTCCGATTGATTGATCGGTGTGAAATGTTTTAAGTTGTGTGTATTTTTCAATATTCTAAATTGATAGGAATAGTAAAAGAGCAGTTGAAAAATCGGTTGGACGGAAAAAGGAAAAAAATGTCGAGCTCGGCGCGGGTGTCAATAAAATTTGATGTTTACGCGGCGCGCGATATCTCGCGGGTAAATAAAACCGCGCGACACACTTCCAAATGTTTTGTTCGGGCAAAAATGGATTTTTGTGCATTCTCCAATGGCTTTTCCTGTTATTTTATTAACGTCACACGTTCCTTTATTCAACTCCAATGTGTCCTGTTCAAAACACGTATTTGTGTCGTCAATGTTGTTTATCGGTGCAATCAAATTTTCATCGTATATTTTTGGGCGAATTTAGCTTGAATTTGGCCGCTACAGGTTGACGTTACGTAATCTAGCGGTGTGGTTTTTGTCTCTTTTTCTGTCGCGCCGCAGATAAGCGATTGACAGCGTTGTCGCGCTGAAAATCCGTCGCTCTTTGTATTAGGTCTTTTATTTTCGGCTAGACTGTGATTAGTCTAGTCTGTACTCGTGTCCACGTCGGCAGGTGTCATGTTCGACTCGCCGTGGCTTTTAGAAAGTCAATTTTCTTTTGTCTCTTGGACTGGTTAATTTGCAATATCTTGTTCTTCTAACGGCTCTACTTTTTGACGTTTCTTTTCATCATTGTCTCTTTAAATAATATCATTGTCTCTTTGTCTTTTTTTGTGTTACTCAGCCAATTCTTCTTTAGATTCATAAATTTCATAATCATCGCCGATGTCACTAATAGTCCATCAAAGGTATTTGACGTGTTAAATCTAGCCCACCCCAATCATCATTAACACTAACACTACGGCAAACATAATGTTCTCACCATAAAACGAACAGCCACTACACGGCCATAACAAGAAAACGAACGGGCCATCAAAATTACAATATCAATTACTGATGCATTAACCATTCATGGGCAGACACGACTCTCCGTGTGACAGAGACAGTTATACACCTCCCCCCAAGTGGGAGAGGGTGGGAAGAATCTTGCTGTATTTCTAATTAACTTTTAAACCTAGTAATATATTTAGTTAATAATTCATGTTAAAGAGGACGAATCCTTAATCCATCTATTGTTAGGTAGAATAATATTTACAAAAAATATTGAAAAAGTTGACGAAATAATTTGTAAGTTTAAAGCCATTCACGGGCAGAAAAAAATTATGCAAATTTTAAAAAAAATTAAGGTCTTTTAACAGCTAAAATGAAACTAATAAACCGCAGCCAGCATTTACCATTATACATTCGTTATTGTGCGCGAGTGAGACAGCTATACTACCCCCTTTATATGAGAGAGAGGGGGGGACGGTGGAGAGCTGTCAAAATGTCAAATTTCAGAACCGAGTCGACTTGAAACGTGCCCCTACCGGCATGCATGCGGTACAGACACGGAGAAAAATGATTGTAGACAACGGATTTTACTCTTGATTTTTTAAGAAAATTCATCATCAATCCTTTTTTTTTTAATAATTGTGAGTTCAAAACGTGGAACTAAAAGAAGAACACGCAAGAAAATCAATGTTTTTTTTTTAAATGTCCCTTTAGACAATGTGGAAAGAAAAAGACATTTATGTAGGACATTAGTTTTTTGATGACAATGTAAAGTCAATACCGACATCACCGACCACAAGTTGAGCAAATAGTAGTTAATAATTGCCTTACGGTGAAAATGTTAATGATAGTGATTTATCAAGATGTCTAAAATGAAAAAAAAAAGTTCTCACACAAAATTTTGATAGATCTAATCGAATTGGAAAGATAGAATTTCTGCAATTCTAAGCAAAGCTATAAATCCTACAGAAACAAAGGCTTTTGTAGCTGACAGTACTATGATAGTAGCTGCTACCCGTCTAGTAACATAGTTATGTGGTACAGTCGGCGTTAATATTCATGCATCTTCCCGTCTTCCGTAGCCATTTTCGTGAAAGCCCTCCTCTATGCATATGAATGCCTGGTACTGAGTTCAATTCTTGGATTATGAAGGCTGCCTTTTTTGGAGCCACTGTACCGTTATTAGCTTGATATTGATATTCTTCCCTTTGTTCGGGGATGAATTATGTTTTTTTTTCTTTTCGTAGCGCCAACTTCAGTAAGATTTTTTTTCCTGGCAGATTTTAATGTGGATTAGTTGGTGCAAAGACAAAATTTCTCAATATTTTGAATAATATAAAAAATATTATTCATTGATTTTCTTTGTTTCATGTTTTTGTTAAATTATTAAAGCTCTGTTCAAATAATCACAGTGGAATATTTCGGAATATTTCCTGAAACACATTTATGAAATCCGTCTGCCATATTTAAATAATTAATCACGATTCCTTTAAAAATATCTATTATTATTCCCCGTATTGTCGGCATCATGGCATTGATAAGTTAAATTACAAATGAGTCTGACTTTTACACACTCACCACATTAAAAATATCTACGAATAACGTCGCTGGAAATGGATGGAATGGAAACTCCACCAAAAATGACCAGCTCGAAGCAAAATTGAAAACTCCAATTTCATGTCCATTTCCTGGAAAACAGGATACTATTCCATCTCAAATATTCAGACGGGTTTGTCTGTCTCCCCCTGACGTCCAGGATATTGGACTAGCCAAAATGAGAGCCAAAAGAAACAACTGACGTTTCAATATGCACTCATCGACCATCGAAACCTTCCCTTTAATTAACTTCGTACGGGCGAAACCCCAGACACACAAAAATGTGTCTAAACCCGAAGATTTTGGAGTCGAAAGTGACATGGCACCACCGCGAAGCAATTTGGAAAACAACAGCGACATCGAAAACTCGCCGTCTTAATAAACAGTACGTTTCCGAACGGAATAGAACATAACAAGCTCGCACTTGACTCGCGGTATTTATAAATGTCAATCACAACTGTCAAAAGTGACAGTAGTCAAATCCCGCCTCGTAATTGGCAAAGGACGTTCGTTCTAAATTCGAAAAACACACGTTCGGAGGCGCGCGTGCCAGATTTGCCGATTAGTGTTATTTTTGAAAATGGAATCAGAGTTCGTGTCGCCTTCGGGTGTTCCCGCCCACAAGATGGCCGACTCTAATCGCCACGCGTTCGCGGGAAAAGAGCCCAATGATATACAATTTTATCGGAGTGATATGTTATTACAGAGTTGAACCAGTAATTACCGCTCGGTAAAGCTGCGCGTGGGAAGGGATTAGAAAAAATATGTTTTAGAGATTTAGAGTCTATTTAACCGGCTCGTGCTTGCCTAATTGGCGAGTCATTCATGAGAGCAATTTTGAATCTGGAATCACGTTCCTTTCGCGCCAAATGATAGGGTTCGTCTGTTTTGTAGGCATTCATTTGTTTCTTTCCATTTTGATTGGAGGAACATGCGTTTAAGTTCTAAATATCAAATTCGTGATTGTTTCAAAAGGTGTGTTCGCTTTCTTTTTGAATTCTCACAAATTATATGTACCTACCATTTACATTTGTTTTATGTGGTACAAGTACGAGTCTCTACTTTTGAGATAGTTCTATCATTTAATTTCCTTGTATCCGCCTTCACCAAATCGTCTTGTCCTTCTATTAATCAAGTCACATCTCTATCCATCCCACGCCATTTTGGACTTAATTTAACCCCTGTTCTGCTACCTGGCCTCAAACAGGGATCGTCACACTCACCCTAAGGGCTACTAACTACTGTGCAGTCAAGTCATTAGTCAATCATGACACAGGGATAGGTTGGGAGGTGTGTACATGGGCCTTTTTTAGTTGAACTACTGTGGGTGTAGATAGGGAGGACCTACAAGGACCTAAAGACCTTTTAAGGTGAACCTGTTGGGTGTGCTGACCTTTGAGGTTTGCATACGAGGAATCGTAACTTGTTCCTACACTTCTATTTTAACTAGGGTAACCCCATGGGGTAACCTAAATGAGATATATATGAATAAAATAAACTATAGCGTTGCATCATGCGAAAGGGTCTAAACTTGACCTGGCAAGAGACTAATCTAGATCTACTGTAAGTAATTACAAGCTGAACCTTTTTCTGCTGTGGAAATACTTAGATCAACCGCATCAAACTGAAAGAAACTCAAAGACAGCTCTTCCAAGTCTACTGTCAATAAGACTACACACGCTATAAACTCACGCACGAATAGATCACGCACGCCCAATCAAACCCAAAAATCTTGACACAGAAGGTACTATGTACCTACCAGCTAAATACGAGTATGATGATATTGCTGATATACATAAGTAAGAAGAAAACGTCCCAAGAATCGCACCCAACCCTACTGTCAACAAGAAACTACACCCCATAAACTTACATTACACCACAAATATCACACTCGCAGCGGCCATATCAATAATACAAAGCCTCGCTCACACGAATAGATCACGCCGAACGCCGCGCGCGCACGCCGCCATGATGATTTACGCGCGTCGATGCCGCCACGCGGAATTTGTCAAGCGCGCGATATGCCATGTTTATGCTTTGCATTTGATATGGTTGATTGTTTTCAATGAGATGAGATAGCGTGCAGTTTTGATATCGGCGGGCTAGAGGAGGTAGACGGAAATGACAAATATTAAGATTTGAAAACACGCATAGGAACAATTCCATGAACTACAAGACTTGAAAAAATCAAAGAATCAGAGTCTACATAGACTGACAACACATTACAAAATTCATATATGAGATTGAAAATACATCATACCAGATTTACTGTAGGTAATTGTAGAATTATGATGATGATGTTTATAACAAATGATAAAGATAAAAGTACTGAACCTAATGCACTGCAGTAAATTTGTCGTACCAATAGGTACCTAGAAACAATAGAAGTATCCACTGCAAAATTACTAATAGCACTAGACCAGCCAGATAAATCTATAGAAGTATCTATAGATAAGTATACTATCAGCATTACTAGCTGAGCCAGTAGCAAATTATGATTTACTGGTGTCGATATCGCCTCGATGCAGAATTTGTCAGTCGCGATACGTCGACGATATGATAGCCACTCTGTTTATGCGTGAGCGCGTGTTAGAGGGGATTGCAAATATGTATACTGAAATCTACACAGATCTATGAAAATACGCATTTATGTATTATGTGCGTCATATACATCTTTCAGTTTCTGAAGATGAAAAGAAACACACTCCAAATTTCTAAAGAAATTATAGTGATTGTATTGTGGTAGGTACCTACGTAACTGTAAAGTTTTTGCGAAGTCTGAAAAAATTAAAAGGTAAGCCCAAAACACTGAGGCTCTCGGCTCTCTACTGGGAGAGAAACAGCTGGTAAATTCTATGTTCTTTTAACGTCATCACTTATCAGTCCAACATAAGGAAATCATAAGATACCAGGAGATTATGATTTACAGTTGTCGATAGCACTTCGGTGAGGAATTTGTCAGCAGATACACAGACGCTGTTTATGCAGGAGCGCGCGCGAGGGCTGTGGACAGTATTGGATAACTGACTGATGGGGTAACCGCAGATGTATAGATTCGCCTATGCGTGATTATACGTAGGATGAGAACGATACAATATATAATTTACTGGCTAAACATTACTTGCTGTTACAATTTCACAACCTAAAAGAAAATTGAGAAAAAAGTGCATAATTCTATCCAACTAACAAATTTTTGTTACCGGATTCTTCATGTAACATATTTATGGACTGTGATGAGTCTTTCACGAACTTTATTTTACAAACCAGCATAGGTATGGCCTGTAATACTACCTACATGCATAATCTGAGCCAAAATTAACATCATTACTTCCAAACTTCGCGACAAACGAAACATGTTAATAATTAGAAAAGTCTGCAAATACAATAATTACTTGTGCAATGAAGACCATGGCCGTACGCTCGGGATCGGCGACAGAGTGTGCGGGGGCTGGCGCTCCGCCCCCGGCCTCGGGCTGCGACACCGGTTTGGCGGAGCTCCACTATTTGTACGTGTCTCCTAGCAAGGGAAATGTTAGGCTGGTAGACATGGTGTTTCGGAGGTCGTTGTGAACTTTGTGATCTTTAAGATTAGGTCAATTTAGGATTACATATTTATATGTATTTTAGCAGTTTTTGTCATTCAAGATGTTCTAATGTGATGTTTTCGAATCGTGTCAGGTATCTTGCTAAGACGATGATATAGGTACATTCACCTAGCACCACGAAGTATGAAAAAGTGATTTCAGTTAAATTGACTGAAATTTTGATATGTTACAAAACAGACTTCGGTCATATGAACAAAAGTAACTAAAAAGTTTTTTATCAAATGACCGAACTGAAGTCTGGATCATATCAAAATTTCAGCTAATTTAACTAAATCCAATTTTTCATACTTCGTGCTACGGGCGGGGTACTTTCTCGCTGGAGCTCTCGGAGTGAATAAAAAAAAACATCATCAACATAGAACACCGCATCTGCAAAAATACACATCACCTCATAACCAATTTCTTCGACTTCAACACAGAAAAACCCGATCCTCCGATTATTTATTTCGATTATAAGTTACACTGATTTATTTATTCGCTCGCGGGGCTAATCAGGTGCTCGGAGTTGAGTCGGTCTTGCGCTCAGATTTATTGGACTTGAGACAGAACTCGAATTGTTCGAGCTTTTTAATGAGATGTCTGATTAGGTGGATTCGAAATGACAATTTATCATAATAAGCCAAGGATTTTTACAAATAATAATTGTTGTTGAAAAAGAGAATGCTTATATTTTTGCATCGGGTACTACTTGAAGTCATTCAAGAAATTTTGTCAATACAAAGTTAAAACTTATGCGTTTGATGGTCGAATATTAAATAAGTCAACTGTGACATTGTAACTCAAGATGCATCAAATATACCATCATTAAATTGTACAGTTCTATTAGATCAGCAGATCCTAATTTAGATGTTTCTTCACTCAAATTCGCTTAGTCTCTATCCTCACTTTCATCATCATCATCAGCCTGTATCAGTCCACTGCTGGACATAGGACATAATTATACTTTAAGATGTGATGATATTATTTTAACAAAACTTGATACTCACTTTATAGTAAATGTTGCCGACTAATCTACATACACATCGGCAAAAAACCCTATAAATGTCACCAAACTGAGCCCACCACTCTTCCCATTCTTTCATTCAGTACCAGGGCTCATGAATATCATGTCCTTTGCATTCATTTCACTTTGCATACCGTTTGAGCTCGCCGCTGCGCTCGCGCATCTCATGCCATTTTTTTTTACTCCACTAATGGCACGGCCCTCTTTGATCTCCCGTTTAGTTTAAAAAATAAGTACTTTGAATGCAAAAAGATTGGCCGTGATTGAGCCTGTGTGAGTGATGGGAGGTGCAGGTTGGCTACAATGGCTATGTGATATATTTTGAATAAGGTGTTCTCCATTCAAAATTAGTCATTCACAAAGACGGTGGATGGCAGCACAATCACATTGTAACCCTCTACTAGTCGGCCAAACTGTCACTCATATCACACATTGTCCCAATTCCATCAAAGCCTGTGAGCCATGTACCAAGCCTGCATAGATGCGAGGAGTTGCGAACTATCTCATTTCCTAGCCCAGTTGTGGTTTCCGAACAGCCGTCAGCGCCGCTTTTCCGGCTCTGAGATTAGTATCGACGCCATTTACCGTCTCGCTGCCTTTGTTTCTATTGGCCGATTCATGCGGCGAACACGGCGCAGCGTCATTTGAAGCGCATTCGAAATTCCAAATTCAATTTTCGAAAACAGTTTCAGCTCGCGTTCCAGCCGGATCGGATTTTTTCGACGAAATCCAAATAATGCTGGCGAAAAAACAAAGAATCCAGCCAGGTCGTTTGCTAAAACTATTCTGGTCGGCTAAAACGCAGTTGGCTGTCCATTACAGATTTGCATAATTTAAATGCGATCCTGTCGCGGTAACTCCCGAATTGGGCCTTTGAATTCTTTATTTCCCATTGAATTCTGCTCGGCTGGTAAAAATTTCGTGTCGCCGGCGAAAATTGGCAGGTGTCGTTCAATTAACCCTATTCCTGTCGGCAGTTTTAGTCGCGCCTAGTTTTTTCCACCTTGTTCAATATTCAAATAGAAGTGGAGTTACTATGTCGCTAAAGAAAAGGTAAGGCCATAAATAAGGAGGATGGAAGTAGGAAAAATAAAAAGGTATGTTGCGTACCTGGAGTTCGCACATAAACAAGGTATAAAATAAATAAACAAGCGGCCACGTCGCAGCAGAAGGCCTGGCGAGGGTTGTGATAGTGCCATCCATCAGCCGGTCACAGCTTCGATAGGGTTAGGGCCACCTCCGCACCTTTATGTGTCCCTGGTGGGAAATAAAGGCCCCATAGTCGGGACCCCTAGTTTTTTGACATCTATTTGTGGTCGGCCTTTGCCCTCTAACGACTGTGTTGCTCTAAAGTTAGTTTTTGTTGACAAGTAAACTAAAACTATAAATGACAAAAACGAACAAGTAATAATTATAATTTCTACAGTCTTGTTGTGACAATTAAGAATGTAACAAGAAAACCTCCGCCCTTTTCTACGCAGCATCTCCAAAACAGAAGCAACGTTCCATTCCACGTTTGACACGCACTCCGCTAGGGCTGTGCATAATTTACGTTCCAATCCGAGGCGTGACGTCACAGGAGCGAAAAATTTCATCCATCACGCTCCTGGCAGTTGTGGCACAGAAATTGGGCACGATAGTTCACATGTACTTGGGATAGGGCGTAGTTTAGATTAGGCGGGTGGCTATACAAGGTGTTAAGGAAATAAGGCAAAACATATACCCATACTTTTTGCTCTAGGTACAAGTCTACAGAGAAGTCAAGAAGATCTTCATACGAAATTATTGTAATTGTGGTAAAAAGGTACTCGTGTACAATACAATACAAGTAACATGAGAAAGACAATACAAAAGGAGTAATAAAACAACAGGAACAGCTTATTTCTGCAAAGAAATTTCTTCCAGCTGGCCTACGGAATAAAGATAATCGGAAATTGGATCGAGCTAATGATTGATAAACCCAAAATGTTTATCAGGGTTTTTTCAAATTATCTGCGCCTATATGCCCACAGGAACCGAAACTCAAATGAAGCCTAGTACAAAATATGAAACCTACAGCCTTATTTAAATGAACCATCAAAAGATGAATACCTGCCGGATGCTGTTAACACCTTCCCGCGATTTTTAAAAACCGCCATTGAAATAACGGAAGCAGTATTTTTCCCTTCAACTCCTCTGAGAGGACATGATTCTTACGAGATACATTCGCGAATATATTATTATTGTTATGGCAACACCGGCTTGGAAAATTGTAAAATATGCCGCGCGCAAGCATCATCGGGGAATAACGTTATAACACGTTATAACGCTTTCAGATAGCAATGTGAATTTTTTATAACGTTACTTGTAAGATATTGCATGTCAGCTTGCTTTTAGGACGACGTAGTTCTAAGAAAGTTGAAAGGTTTGTGGGTTGGAATATTAATGTTTGCTTGCTCTTGGATCAGCTGTTCTTTCTAGTTAGATGGATATATTGTTGTCCTGATAAAAAGAAACATATTGAAATGTATCGTGTTCAGAAAGTTGAACCTACGAGTAAATGATTCTTGAACTCGCTTCGTCGTTGGCATGGCACTGTCTCGGTCACCTTTGATCCAGACTAAAGTCAAATCAATCGAAAATTCCTGACACCTGGCTGGGTTCATCGGGTGGTTCGCCAGTTCGGAAACCCACCAATGAGAAGAAGTTCGCATATAAAATAAAACCGTTTTCTTTTCTTCTTATTCAGTGGGTTTTCATTTCAATTTCGTTAACAAGAACAATTTCGCGATCATGCTGTTTTCGTTCTAGAGGAGTCCTATCTTCCGCAACTTTTTTAATGCGCGAAAGAATCAAAAAAGACATTACCCATTTCATGTTTCCACTCGTCTGGTCCCATGTCGCATATTTACATACTCTCATTCCACACCCTATAGATTTAGGTGGCACGGTGGCAACAAATGGATTGTTTCTACTTCGCGTAGCAAAATAAAATTTATAGTTCCCGAAAATTGTGCGCCCTTTTTTCCCTGTTTTTTTTCTCGATTTTCGATTTATTGCTAACTTATGCCCGGTATAATCGTGATTTTAATGGTTCACGTGATTTATAACGGTCGCTGGATGAGATCGGGATTGCTTTTCGAAATTTGATATCTCTATGCTGTTTATGACGCCCTGGTGTGTGTGACGGTGGTTTTTCGAAAAGGGGTAAAAACTTGGGCCTCAAAAAATTTAGGCTTGAAGATATGACACGAGTCTTCAAGTTGGGAACTTGAAAAGTCTTCGTAGACGAAATGTGCAGTATGTCGTCTGAAGATATTTGTCGAAATAAATGGATTACCTACTTTAAAACCCGACAGTTTTAATGGCTATGGACGTGTACTATACAAATATTGAGTCAGCTCATATAAAAAACTGGACTACATAGAATTTAGCAAAGCCTAACCCAAATAGGGTCAACGCATTGAACTTTTAAAACCTTGTACGAGTTTAAAAAAATAATTGGTCCTCGTCAACGGGACGTCGCTTATAAATTTGACAAATACCGTTATCCAGCCTCAGGGCCCGGGAGTTTATCATTTTACAGTTTTTGCGCGACCAGTAATAGGGCTCATAAATTTTTGATATCGTTTTTGTATTTTCCAAAGCGGCAACTGGCCGAATGCACACGAAAAACAAAATCCGGTAAAAAATAATTCGATTTAATACCGGCCGGTTTTTTTGGGGTTTAATGGCCGTGTTTGGGAAGAAACGCGCCGAAAATTAATAAATTATAACCTTTGAAAAGTTAAGTGATTTCGATATAATGGAGTAAATAAATCTTGAGGAGGATTAAGATACTATAGAAGATAGTATCTTACAATTACTTATGACCGCTATCAACGGCTTTGACAAGCAGCATTGAATCAATTTTGAAAGAAATGCATAAAGTCACGCCTTTATCCTTTACGGGGTAGGCAGAGCGTAAAGAGCAGCTGGTACATTTTATGTTTTTCTGTCGCTCCCAGTCCAGCATGGAAGAAATGTTTTCGATAAATATCAAAAAACATGAAATTCAAGTTCAAGTTGTGCAGATCGTGTAGAAAGATCAAACAATTTCTGAAGTGTCAAAGAAAAAACAATATATCTAACAAAAAGAAATATTTGCTCTAATATCAAAATTATTGCAGTAAAAGCTTTCTCCAATATCACCCACCCAACTCGTCCATATTCCCTGATATTCAGAAATACCGCTCAATTCGTCAGGCGTCAGATTTACCTTTACACAAACAAACATGGCTTCCTGTGGTAATTACACCGACGCATTAGTGCAATTCAACAATAGCCAATACCAAATACAAGTACCTTGTAATAATAAACTGATCGGTGCGGCCTACCGCGCTGCGAGATGCGTAGAGGCAAACATTGAAAATGTGAACTACAAATTCGGTAGCGGTTCAGACTTTACCGTATTTTTTATATTCTTGACATTTCTTCTACAAACTTTCGCAGCTCAATGACAATTCAATTCAGTACAGTACAATACAGAGGTCCTGATTCTCATTGAAGTCTGGTAAAAAATCATCCAGGTAAAATCTTTGAATTATCTTAACATCATTGGTAAATTTTTACTTTGATCGATTGGTAGTCTTCTTAGGGCTCAGAGCTATAAGTGGAAAATCATTGTTAATTTCTCAAAAAACCTCTTCCAAACTTTTACTCAGTTACTTTTGTTCAGTCCTGTGTCTCATCTCAGCTCTAGCATTGATTATTGGTTTAAATTGTTCTCAATTTTCTAGAAATCTTCTTCTAAATTCCACTATAGTTCAGAACCGTCTCTACCACGTAGGTATGCATATACGCATCGGACGATCGCCACGTGCTCCCGCGATAACGCGTTGACGTTTCGTTTACATCCAGCTTACACCACCAGGCGTTCTTACTACACACACAGAATTATTAATTTGATGCTTACCATTATGCCTTAAATTGGTGTTTTGACCTATTGGATAAGTTTGTGGGTTCAATTACCAATCTTTCCAGGTATGACAATTAGTTTTGTTTGCTTTCGATGATCATCATGACTAGTTTGTTTGTGTAAAGGTAAATCTGACGCCTGACGAATTGAGCGGTATTTCTGAATATCAGGGAATATGGACGAGTTGGGTGGGTGATATTGGAGAAAGCTTTTACTGCAATAATTTTGATATTAGAGCAAATATTTCTTTTTGTTAGATATATTGTTTTTTCTTTGACACTTCAGAAATGTTTTAAATATATTTCGTCCGCACAATCTTGATACACGTTCCGTCTTGTATCTCAATATCCGGTTGCAGCTCTCGAGTATCAAGCCGTGTCGTGTGAGATGGCAGATAAGGCCCGGGGCACACTGGGGGAAATTGATACGTTATCCATTACCAACACGTTTCGTGTCCTGAGATGCGCAGGCGCATGGAAGTATGGGATAAGCTTACGTGTTTTGGGATATGCAAGGAATTATTAATTTCGGACATGTGCTTACAAGAATGTGACATCAAAGCTCCTCGGCTTGGCCACTTGTCTGAATATTCGGAAGTCACATTGTTCAATATGGACTATAATTATAACCACACATTTACATCCTATTACAGGATCACCACAACATTTTTTGTGTAACTAAGTATTTCAAAGAGGTAGGTAATGAACAAAATCAAAGCAAGCTGTTAAAATATCGATCTACATTTTAACAACTTCTGAAACGAATAAAGTAAACAAAGAAATAAAGGAGTTTTACAAACATTTACAAAGTACGAAATCTGCACTCGAAAGACTCCATTTTATGTTTTACAACCTCTCAAAAAGGCGTATAGCGAGATACGACCTATAAACACTTGAATTGGTTGTAGCAACCCTTTGCACCCTAATCGAAATGAGCCGTATTCTCCGTTCAGGGCCTCGTCAAAAGGGCTCGTAAAATAGAAGGGTCTGAAGATGGGATGAAAGTCAATACAGAAGATCTTTTATGTGAGAGAATTTTCGTTCAACTATTTCATAAAGACCTGAAATAGTACGGTACATCTAATAAACTTCTAAAGGTCAAAAACCGAGAGCAAGTCCTAGTACGTGCGACTCAGAGCACCAGGACAACATACCGCGGCAGCACGTACGTGCCTAATGTTATTGGTTTTTGCCGTGCGAGTCGGAGCCTCCCGGGGGACCTCCTCTATTTTATCCCGCCCTAGTACCCGCACAGGTAACCCACCGCACGTGAGCGTAAATTATTAACCAACGCGTTCGATTCCCGGTTGGTACAGACTATTCAGACACCGTGAAGGGACGTGGCGTTTCGACTGCTGGTTTAAATTGTTCGCTATTTTCTGGTTTCGATGCGAAATAAAGATTCCCATTCAACTCTTCTATTAATAACTTCTAGTGAGAAACGTTGCGTTCTCCTTATTTCTTGAAGCAACTTTTCCATGTTTAGAAATTCCATGCTACGTTTGTGAACATTTCCAAAACTCTCTAATCCTGTATTTGACTTTCGACGAAATGCAGCACGAAACCGACACATACAAATTACATACACCCACCATCTTGGAATTATTTTATTCGAATATCTTGACACAGCGGAATCCGTTAGACAAATTATTAATGTTCCTTTTTCGTAATTATTTTCGTGTTTCGTAAACGAGGTATTTGTCAATGTTGAATTTTATTTAATTTTTCACTGTCGATGTACCGTTGATTCATTATTGTCGTCGTGTTATATAAACTGTTATGTTATTATTTTATTAGCAACGCCAGACGCAAAAAAATACATAATTTTGTGCATGATGTTCTCATCCTTAGATTTTTTTAATCTCATATTTAAAATTATGTATGATACCATTCATATAATATACTGATATACAGAAGAAATAAAAAAATTCTACGAATTTTTCATTGTTGTTTGTAAAATACTACTTGTCAAATTCCAACAAGTAAGCAACAATGTATTTTAACAATGTTGTAAGGGTATCTTTGCTTAAGCGCTCGCTTCATTCAAATCGAATTGAAAGAAAGTAGAATCTAATTACTGATGAATACAGTCCCTAACAAATTTTATTAGGGGAATCCCACGTTTTGTTTAGATTCAGTTTCCAACAAAAAGTTTATTTCTGAAGGTGGTTTGATTCACAAAAGTCCTCTAAAGCAATCGTATCTAACTTTCGCTATTTTGTCCTATTTTTGTAACACTATTATTGACTCTTATAAAACTGCACCCTTGTGGTGCCGGGTTAGAATAGCATTACCCCGTAAGTTCCTGCGGGTGACAAAGGGATAAATCCAGGGAATGGGCAGCAGCGTTCCCTGTGAATGGAAAACTTCTACTGCGCTCACCAACCCGCCTGCCAAGTGTGGTGAGTATGGCATATACCCCCAATTTTGGGGAGGCCCATGTCCAGCAGTGGACTGTAGTGGCTGATGATGATGATGATGATAAAACTGTTTAAAAAAATAACTTTTTCGTTTGACATTCTAGAGTAACGATATTTTGTTGTACCATGTTAAATATAATGATTAATGTGTCAGTTTTTTTACCCAATTTTCTTTTTGTTACAGCATCCATACCCTTCGGAAGACCAGAAGAAACAATTAGCACAGGATACAGGGTTAACGATACTACAAGTAAATAATTGGTGAGTGCTCTTACATCTTCTTATATCTTGGTTCATTCTATTCTTGTTTCCTAGTTTTATTATCTTCAACAATTTCATTCGTTGCATAATAGGATTCCTTTACAAAGTCTTTATCAAAATATGCATTTCCTTGCAAGCTCAGACCTATAAAATTACCCAACGGACAGTCGAACGTCTTATTAAAATCTCTGTGCCAAGCCAACGCATAGCAGTTCTATTTTCAAATACCAATGTTACTAGACCCTTGTCACAGCCAATTTCTTTAGAAACTATTCTTAAGATATCTTACTCTGAAGGGCCTTGCTTCCCTGGTGCTTAAACAACATGATTATCTATGGTTAAATGAAATAAAGTAGTGATTTTACGATGGCATATGAGGAGAAGGTATTAAATTGGTATAATAATGATCCTTGCATCCTAATGGACAGCTATAGACTAGTTTATTGGCACGACTTTGCCTGAATTAGCTAGGAAGGTGCGAGTTATCTAGACACTAGGCTATCTTAAATACGTGTTGACTTTGCTATTTTTGATAAGGACAATTGACATTATGAAAGTGCTTCGCAACATATTTCTATAGGAGTTGCATTTGATCCTTAATATTTTACAATCGGAGAACTGGTTGAATCTGAAGCTTAATTTTGGTGTAGATAAGAATCAAGATCAAGATATTGGTCTCAGAAATTTAAATCTTCTTTAAGAATCCTATTCTGAAGATTGCAAATTCAAGCTCTGCCCAAGACAAATTGATTTCCACTTTTCATACCTACTCTAGAAGTTTAGTTGGTATCATATTTGTGGTATTTCAGAAACATATTTCTCTTAACACCTTTCATCAGAATTTAAACTAATAAACAAACAGACATCCAGTCACTTTCCCTATATCTATACCGTGGGTGTCGCACTCCTGCGCAATGTTCAATAAAATGTTAAATAAATTGCGCGCGTCTGCGGCGAGCCTAAAATGGCGAAATTGCGAATTTACTCGAGTCATTTTGTTGGTACAAAGTGTAGCTTTTTTGCATTGAAGAATGAGATGTTTAAATAGAGACACTGTTCGTTGTTTTTGTACAAAATTGAAAATACACATAACTTATTTATTTAAATTAGCGCCATTATCATTAAGAACCATTGCTATCTGAGAAACTCTTCTGTTTTGTTTGATACATCTTCTTGAACTAGGTTTCTACTTCACTCACCCTAACGACTTTACTTTTCGATGCAAAAATCTAGGTAGGTTTTGTAACTGCCTCAGATGACAATAAATAATAAGATGCTCTCAACTCTGACACCAGAGTTCATTATGACATTGTAATCCCACGACCCACAAGAAAGAAAATAAAACTTTGCATCGTAGGTGCTTGAATCAAACGCCTTACTAAAGTCCGCAAATTGATGTGTATGAAAAAACTTGGCTCAAGTATCTAATCCACTTTATACTGTCAACGATATTTTGAGTAAATATTATCATAAGTAAGTAAGTAGCTTCATCACTTGAAGAGTTCTTGATTCGTGTATACAGTTAATCAAGCTCTTAAGATTGTTGTCCGAGAAATAATATTGGAATCAATGAGTATTATTAACTTGAAGTGTGCTGAGTGCTTTTCTCACGATCATCATCATCGTTTGGACAAAACTTGTAATGATATAAACGTTAGTTAAAGAGATAGATGTATTATGAACAAACCAGTAGTGGCAAATGAAGCAAACCCTCGAGGCAAAGTTAATAGCAATCTGATTCAATAGCTCAACTCGTTTTCGGAGGTACATTAAGAGCTCTCTCTACGAAAAATAATTGTATAAAATCACAGAAAAACAAATATAAAGGTGGCATAAATCATTGAGAAATGCTGCTTCCTACAATGCTGGTCAAGTAGATTCTGCCCTTCTTCTTTATCGTTTCCTCATGTGTGTCCTCACCTGACTACCGCAAAAGGCAATGTGTTGAAAGACTTCGCATGTTGTTCGATCTTCTGCAAGGTGCATAGAATTCTGGAATTTTACGCGGATGACACCTTCCATCGCTATCTTTTATTTCAAAGTTTTCTCTTTTTCTTCGTGGCACGCACCACCCACCCATCCAAACATCAGTAATCGGCAGGAGCTGAACTAATAAAATATTTAGACGGCGATTGCTCTCCGCGGATCCCTGGCAATCAAGGGATGGCCACCTGTTTATACAAAGGGTGTACACCTCCCTTAACCCTTCCTAATGGTTTTACTGTACATAAAAACATTTAAGTCGCATTAGGTTGTTTGGACGGAACACTTGGTGGTATGAATTTTTGATTTACGCACTTTAAAAGCAATTGCTTCATTGTTTATGGACTTATTGTTTTAGAGAGAAGGGGTTGAGGTCTCAATTTCAAGCGCGTTTTTTCTTTTATTGACTCTTGCACCTAATTGTTTACGATATTTGAGATGTTCAATTTCGAATTGACTTAACCTAACCTCTGAAAGGGTTAAAAAAACGCTTAATTATAAGGTTTTAATTGTGTAGCGGTACTAGGCGATCAGAGCGGCAAGAAGACAAAGCCGACTCGACTCGACCTTTTGAACTTGTCAGTCAGGTCCGTCTTCGTGATGGAGGCTTGAGTGTACATATCTTAATGACGAATTAAACGTATAATGGTAAAGTGTTTTGACGTATTATCCGTGATGTGTTCCGTTATGAATGCGGTCAAGTACCCGATCTAACGCGTTCTTAGGAAATAATTGCTGTATCTTCCATTCAATTTGGTAATACCATCTAGTATCTATTCGTTGAAGCTATAAGACACAGATCAATGTTGAAGTTGTAAAATCGATACCTAATTTCCCTAAGAGATTGGAATTAAGCTTACAAACAAAAATTTATTCCGATCGGATATTGAAAGTAACGGTTACTTAGCCACCAGGCGCACATAACATTCATGCAAATGTCCTGTAATGGCATTACTCGCCCCGGCTAATGCGACAAGGTGGCATCAAGTGGCAGATAGGGAAATTAGGAACTCGATGCGTCCAGTAAATACAACCTTGTCTAAGTGAGCCTCGCCCCTAATTGCGATTGTATGGAGATGCAAATTCGCGTAGGAAATGTCGCTATCTCTTATTGTTGCGCTCCTGGTACTTGTAATTGATAAGGCGTACGAAAATGGCGGACATTTGAATTGTAAATTTTTTCATTCATACCTCTGGGGGGTAGAATTCGGTTTTATCAAGTTTTATCTTGTTTCATTTTACTTTTCTATTCGCTTTAAGACTGTCGCTCTTGTAAGAGGGTTCGAAGATGTTTTTGTTATGTATTTCTTTAATATTTATCGCTCTATTATTAGCCCCCGTAGCATGCAGCCGCGAAGAATCAGCATAAAAAAAGATAAAAAATCTATCTGGATCAGCCCCTGTAGCATGCCACCGCGCGATAACGAATATATCGCATCTGTCTGTAAAACCCCCATACATTATTCCATACAGGCCGCGATAGCCATTTTATCACAACATTTATCGCATCTATCTGTCAAAATGTATGGGAGTTTGACAGACAGATGCGATATATTCGTTATCGCGCGGTGGCATGCTACAGGGGCTAATCCAGATAGATTTTTTATCTTTTTTTATGCTGATTCTTCTTACCACCACTTATTCCCACAAAGACTTCCACCGCATCATCCCATATTTTATTTACCAACTTTTTCCAGAACTTTCCATAACCTCACACGCCACGAAATTCCCACACCGTTTCATTTATTCACACGTCAAGTCAGAGAGGACAAACTTTTTTTGAAAGTAACAAAATATTATACATAACTTCTTTCTTCGTCCCGTTGTACATTTGATGTCGTTTCGTTGTTCAGTGAGGTTCAACCTTGCGGGATGTATAGAATAATACATGATGTGGAGTCCTAGGGTATTATAAATACGCTGCAGTGTGGTGGCGTATTCTGTATCATGTACCTAAATATTAAATTAGGAATGTGACTTCCACTTCAAAGAATATGGGTCAGAAACACTGCCTCAGTAATATGCGGAAGATGTTGCAAACAAGTTTGGGCATTGTACAGTAATTGGGCGCTTTTCCACTAGACGGCACGTCTACGGCAACGGCGACGGCACGGTACCGTCGACGATATCGTAGGTGGGATAATGTATGAAAATCAATGAAATTATATGACACGCTTTTCCACTTGCCGGCACGGCACCGTCACGGCATGTCATCGATTCCCATAGGTATTGTCACGTGATCGTCGCCGTGCCGTCGCCGTTGCCGTTGACGTGACGTCTAGTGGAAAAGCTCCCATTTTCTTGCTTTATTCGACCTATCTATAACTATAAGTAATAAATTTTCCTAAGCCTTTTCCAATAAATCAAAATTTGTAGCTATACTTAAATAAGAAATGTGCGAAATGTGGTGCGAAATCAAAGTGTGCATTTTTTTTAGCAGTTTTGTTAACTTCCTGAAAAAATTACATCTCGTAAAGTAATTTATTTCCTGTTTTTCAATTGATCCTATTTAGCTTTTCCAAATTACGTCCAAAAAATCCTTTTAATTTGTAAAACGTTTCCCAAATTTTGATGGTGGCAATGCGCAAACCGCGTCATGCCAATTAAAAAAAAAAAAAAAAGACAGTAAGATGTTAGTATCTATCAGTCAAACAAAAATTCCAGGGGTTTTTATACAAACTGTCGTTCAAATTTGTTTTAAGAGTAGGAGGTCGATTCTGCTAGCTGGACTGCTTGTCATTTGCTAAAGTATAGTCGTACAAGGATCTTTTGGCGCTTGGATGACATTGACAGCACAGATTACCTAGTATATATGACCTAACGGACATGTATACTAGGTAATCTGTGCTGTCAATGTCATCCAAGCGCCAAAAGATCCTTGTACGACTGTATTTTCTCTTGAAGAATGCACTGTTCCAAATAAGTATAGATGCATTCTATTTTTTATTACCCTCAAAGTCACACTTACAACAAACAAGAACCCTCGAGGGATTCAAATGCCTTTGCTAGTTTTTACAGCATTGCCGGAAGAGAAGCTGCTGGCACATTCTATGTTTATTATACAGTATCCAACATGGGAGCAACTAGCACTGTGAGATGTAAGAACAAATTTTCACAAAATATGGATCTTTAAACATAGCAGAATAGGACCCCAGAGGTCGTAAACCGCGGCCGGCTGGCTGACAGTGATTCTTGATGGACAATTTGAGAGTTTTCAGGGGTACTCAACCCTCGGGGCGACTGCGCTAAGCTTTTTTAGTATTGTAAATTTGTTTTACAGTTTCGGGTCGACTTATTGTTTCGGAATGTCGTGGCAAAGTGGGAGTTTGTTCGTAGCAATGTTGTGTGAAATTTTTATCGAGTTTGAACCATCTTTTTTCATGCTGGGAACAATAAGAATCTGAGAATTATCTGATCGATTTCTTAAAAAATTGATGGGATCCGAAAGGGTTTTTAGTGTATTTAAACAGTAGACTTAATACTTCTTTAGGTACATCTAATCAATCAGGTAATAGAGCCTACATAGTCTTAAACAAACTGGAAACAATCACACACACAGTCTAATAATGCTAACGATTCGGTAACAACACGACTTTACTAAAATTGCCGTCCCTTTCTGCTCTTACTTGCATGATAGACACTTGTGACAATTTGAGTCAAGATTCAGTGATTTTGTGCGCATCCAAATTGGCCTCAAAATCCACTTATTTATTCCTCTGAGAATCGAACCCGCAACCTATGGATCGAGAGCCACTCACTACACCACAGAGGCAACTCCCACCCTTATTACACTATAACCCATTTCCAATCTATTGACTACTAATCAAGTGTAATCCAGTTTAAGCCGGTTATCCAGCCTATAGTCTAAATATGGCTAGTCTGGATCTAGCCTATAGCCTAGATGTAGCTAGGTCTAAGCTAGGCATTGTCTGGAGTAGACATATCAGTGTGTCCTGCTGGGACACTGTTAGGGTTATTGGATTGAAGATGGTAATTAATAAATGTATTTGGATTGTAATAGGCAGACGCAACGACCTAACTAGTGAAATTAAAATTAATTCCCGATAGAAACAAGACCCCCTAAGGAATATTGCAACATGATGAGGAAGAGAAGCAGCTGACACATTCTATTTTAACATGATGTGGAAGAGAAGCAGCTGACACATACATGTTAAGCTAAGGCTGGCTTCTGACTTCTATCTGTAGTTCGTCCTTGTAGTCCTACGTGGTTCCCACGCCAGCCAGTTGCTAATATCGTCGACTCTGCCTCAAATACAATGGTCTAGATAAAAATGTCAGTGATCCCTTTAGTTAGATCAATGAACATTTCAATATTTTAGGAACGTCGATGCATTTCAGCAAGCAAATGAAAAAGCATAGTTTCTATTTCCGAAAAACAAGAAAGGATCTGCTGCAATACCATAAACCTGCTAAAAATTCATTGAAAGCGTCACAAAACGCCTATAACGGTGATGCCATTACCATTCCACCCAAGAGGATTCGAAGGAGCAAAATCACAGAACGACACGGTACATTGAAAAAGGCGTTTCCGCTATCTGCAGTGGAATCACCGCACACACGCCATTTAAACTCCATATGTATTCATCGGATCCTGGTAGCAACCCTCATTGTAACGAGATCAGAGGTTTGATCGTTGCAGGGTGATTTGGTCGTATGACTCTGATGATTTTGCCCTGCAATGCAAAAAAGGCAATATAAATAAAGACTATGAGACCAGAGCCAGAATCCACATCGCATCGTATGATTTGACGACTAGAAAGACAGAAGCAGATTCTTGCTTTCGCCTTACATTTCTGATCTGGACCCCAAACAACAGTACCGCTTCGTTAACTAATTTTCCACCATTTGAAGTCCATGTTTTCGACGTGAGTATCGTAGAATCAACAAACAACCAGATAGTGAACCCTGTCAGGACGCAATAAAATCATATAAAATAATGTTAAAATCCTTTGAAATCTAGCTCCAGTTTTACGCAAGCGTTTGGACTGATCAAAATCTCCTCAAATTCAGTCAGGGGTATGAACAGTAGCAAATTTCAAATCCTTTCAATATAGCTCGTTCGTTACCACTGACTGCATCAGGTAGTGAGTAGTAAACCATAAAAGAAAGCACTATACGGCCGTTACTCTGCGTTTAGTGCACCTCTGACGCCCGTTCTGTGTTTGGCCATCATGGCGTTCCCTTATGGTAAATGTATGCAAGGTGAACATACGGGGACGCGTTTTGGTAGATACCATCTTAGCGAACATCTTCAGTAACGTTTGCTTGGGAAACATAAAGGAGTATCAGTAGGATATTTCTACGAGAAAAGATAATGTTGTTGATGAAGTTTTGAAATTTTAAAAGCATTATAATCTGCTCCCTCTTCATATTTGTAATTTGGTGCCACTATACAATTTTTGTGCGCAACAGATTGGTTGCTGTTTTTTTATACAATGCTATATCCTAATGATCATGAAAAAAGCCAAAAAATTTAACCACATGGACTATTTATTTTCATATCGCCTAGTGTATGGGCTTTAGAAGGACACAGGTTTCTTCCAAATTTCGCTCCCGTGTATTTGACGAAGTCGTTCCGAAGGTGATTGTGATAAAACAGCCATTTCCGCGTGTAATCGGAGCCTCAATTTTTAGAAGATGCTATCTTCAGGGAAAACGAAGGGATTCTGACGAGGTGCCTTACGACTTTGCTTCACAGGATCGTAGGTTCGATTCCAACTTAGACTAATATTACAGCTACTATTTTTATCCATCTTGGTTCAAAAGAAGCTGTGTTTTGATAAAGAAAGAGTTGTACTTTTCATATACTTAAATATTGTCTTGCAGGTGCTTATTTTGGGCCTATCATTACCTATATTAAGGCCTGATTCGTAATATATTTGCCAAATTCAAAATGCTGCCACATTAACGTCTTCCACTATTTTTATTTTCAGCACTGGCAGTGCCAATGTCTCTAAATTATATTGCTTACTCGGAGTCTGCAATGCTTAGAATTAAAAAAGAAGCTCTTCAATAACTACTTAACAATGATTGAAGAATCAATACATTTCAACAACTGACACCATACCTTTTCGAAAAAGGCATAACAACAATCTATGCCAACTCAAACATCAATTAAACAATTAAATACACGTTTAACCTTGCTCATAAAACGTTCCAAGTATCGTAATGGTAAGCCCCGGAACCGGGACATCTCCCAATTGCCCAAAAACAAGCCCTGAATTAAACACAAGAAAACAATTACACCTTACTGCCTCATAACAATTCACCTTCGCACCGTTATGGGGGGCTAAGCCTCAAAAACCCCCTTACACTCGTCAAAATAATTCATTTTAATTTTCTTTACGGCCTAGTAAACCTTTATTTTACGAGGATACTGCCGAAGATAACTCGGGGACTCCCTTAAAGGCTGTTCCACTCCCTTTTACGGCTTCCAGCCCTTCACTAGGATACCCTCTGACATCCTTTAAGGGATGCTTACTATCTTCCATCTTCCTCAAATTCTATTATTTAGATAAAGATGAAACGAGGACTGCGGCGATAGCGATGCGAGAGTTTTTGAAATACTTTCTCTGGATGAAAGGCCTCGTTTTCTTCGTATTTCAGCAATTCTTTTTTGTTAAAATAAATTATAATTAAAACAAGCTTTTTGTGTAAATAAATTATGATGAGTTCCGTCTTTGTGATGTTAATTAATTTTTTTCCACTCTTTGTTGCAGGTAAGTGGCTTTTGCTGTCTACGATGCGCATTAATAAAGAAAAGAAGGAATTAAAATGGTGAGTCCGTTCCATTGTCGATATTATGTACCCTTTATATTTAAAAAAAGTCTTAGAAGGGTTCGTAATATGGGCGGTTTCAGTAATATTGCTACTTATAAGTTTGGTGTCTCGTTAGATGGAGTACTAGTTATTGTGTATTGCTATAGTAATATGTAGTAACAGGTTATTAACCTAAACTCAGGAGTCCGTCAACTTTAATGGCTTCTATAGTATGCCGGAGACGGAGAAGAACCTAGCTACCGACTCATTTCCAAAACAGATCTTCAAAATCGCATCTATTGCAATTGACTCTAATTTTCATACATACATACATACATAAAATCACGCCTTTATCCCTATTGGGGTAGGCAGAGCAAAAACGACCTAAATAAAGGTAATTCCGCCACGTCTGACAAGTTTTGAGGGTTATTATACAGGTGATTATGTATATTGCTATAGTGACAGGTTGTCAGCCCATCGCCTAAATTGCAATACACTGAAACCCTCGATTCCCTTAGCTGATTTTTACAGCATGCACGGGAGGAAATGCAGCTGGCACATTCTATGTTTCTCTATCACTCCCAGTCCAGCATGGAAGTAATTTTCAATCATGATAAAATTATTAGATTTTACAACAATTCAATACTTTACTACCAAAATATTTTTCAAGTTTCCCTCAAACCCCAAGATTTTAAAAACAACCCCCTATCCAACGGTTGGTCAAACCTCGGTGTTTATGAAAGTCGTTGGATGGCCATTTTTTTTACGACTCGTCCTCATGGGGCTGCAAGCATTACCAGGCTCGTAAAGGCTCGAGGAGGTCGCTTAACACGGCGTTAAGTGGGCCGTAGCGCTCCTGCAGCCTCCTGGCGCCCTGGCCCCTGGTGGATAAGATGGTTTTTGACTAGGAAAGGAAGAAGGTTGGTTCTTTGACGGCCCGCACAGCCTAGTTAACAGTGTATCTGCCTGCTACGCAGAGGGTCCTGGGTTCGATTCCTCTAAAATTCAGCAGGATTCTAGTAGGATCGAGGAATATTAGTTTAGTCAATAGCACATGTCACTGGCTGGAATAGCTTGTCTGCAAAAGCCATAAAATTCAGAAGAAGAAAAACTAAAAGAATTAGGTAGAGTTAGAAATACTTAGAAGTCCAGTCAAAGGAAAAAATAAATTGCTAAAAATAAAACTGTCAATGTTGGTACTTGCAAATAGTACTAAAAATAAAACCGCACCAATCAGCTTTAAATAAATTCGAAATCCAAAAGTTTGAGCGCACAATGAGCAACTCCGGAAAGCGGCCGCCCCGAGCGGTTCCGAAAATTGCCGAGAGGGGGCGCAGGAAGATGTAATGATGTTTGTCAAATGGAAAATGAGATAGGGAAATGTACCGACTGGCTGAATTTGCGACCTTTTTGCTGATGTCGCCCCTCGGCTTCAAACTGCGGGATGCTATATTCCATTTCGGGTAAAAGTTGTTTTTAAGGCAAGGATCAGGGTGATTTGCTCTAATTTCGTTAAGTGTTTTTATGGCACTGGATGTTTCGTCTATAATGCCCTAAATATATAGAAATGTTCTGTTAATTAGGATTACGAAATGTTAATTTAAATTGCAAACGTATTAGCTGAAAACAACATATAGATTTGCATTTAAAACTTTCCCTTGATAAATGGTGAAGATTACGTGTTAAATGGTGATTAAACCCCACTTAACTCTACAGTTGGTATTAATTAAATGCTCTAATAAGCGTTGCCCTTTTCAATATGGGCATGTTGACATTTACCCACCATTCATACATTTAACCGCTAAGGATTAAATTCCTGATTAAATGTTTGATTATTGTTTATTTTTTAGGGCTGCACGGATAGATAGACCACCGCGTCGATGTTATTTTAAAAATAAACAAATGTCAATTGCTCTGTCAAAAGAACGGAATGGATTTAAGAATAAAAATAACACTGGCCACTTTGCTGTGAGTCATAGAAAGTAGAAGTTATACCATTTCCTGTAAATAAAGTCTTATATTATTGAAACGTTACTGGCCACTAAAAACTTCTCAAGAAATATGTTCGAATTGAACCACAGAAAAAAGGCGTTCGTATTTCAAACGCTGAGCTCCTGATTCTGGCTGAATGGGTGCGTTCATAAATCTCGCGTTCTCAGCAGCTGATGTTCGTTCGAAATTCGAAACAGCGGTGCTATCGTCTGGCGGGACAGCGTGTGGTGCCACAGATAAAATAAATGGAGGAGCGGTGAAAAATGATGACGCGTCGGCGCGGAAAGCAAGGGGTCGGACGAATTCGACTGGGTCAAACAGTTCTTTGTGTGTTCCTTCGACAAATTTGATTATGTTCTTGAGAAATAAGACGAAAACTATAGAGATGAAAATGAAATCAATCGAAAGATCTACGTAATACCCACAAAAGAGTTAGGTAACACAAAAAAAAATGAACATAAAATTGAATTGGTGAGAAAGCGTTTTTATTGTCCACAAAAAAAAAAAACAGTTACTTAGAGTAGATAAGATGGTTACAAATCACAGCTATAAATCTATAAATCCTGTTAATCAAATCCAGTGGAATTCCATGACTTCAGAACTTAGCAAATAACTTTAGTTCGTCTCTTAATGAAATAGAACTGGAGCCTCGCCGCCTTTTCTGTGACAATGCTGCCAGAGGGGGGGGGGTGATTAATTATATCCACCGGGAGGGGGGAGGGGTATCGAACAACGATAGAGCGCTGTTGAGGTTTTTACGAGATATCTACCGAGTCTGTGGCTTTCCAAATCTCCGGGTTAATGGAGATTCCAAATTCGAATCCAAGTCCGTTTTCTTTATTTTGTATTGTTTTTATTGAATAAATGGCTACTAACTAACTGGCCTACTAACTTTCTGAAAGTATTCATTCACTGCAACATAAAATAAAAGCCAATGGTATCAATTCGTAAGCGCACAAAATCACTAAATCTTGACTAAAATGGTCACAATTTTGGTTAAGATTTAGTTAAGTCATGCTCTCCACGAATCGATAGATATATTAGTATTCTGTTCGCAATGGAATTAGACATTTTTTATCTCTCTCTTTACGTACAAAAATTGCCTTCATTATCCTCTTGTCTGCCCCCTAATTCATTAACCCAATAAAAGAATTTGACTTGCCATAAACCGCCATAAACTGAGTCCAGGATCCAAGATTCCCGCTTTATGTCGTATTAGTGAGATGTCACACGACAGACGTTTAGGTGTCATAAAGTTTCCCGTAAAAAGACCTTCACTTGTTGAGTTTACGGCCTTTTTACGGCGGCGACAAATTTTACGGCTTTTTTGTACGGCGTCCGAAAGTCTTGCGGCGTAGAGACGGTATTTGCAGTACCAGGAGTTCATGAGTTATGAGATCATAGTGCGTTTGCAGGTTCATCGGGTGATGTTCGTCTTCAGTCAACATTCGCGCGTACTAAAGAACGATCCTTTCCGTTTCTGTGTATTGTTTATTGATCACATCCATAAACTAAATGTTTTATTCGTAGCTTGACAAACTCCCGTTCTTTTTTGAAAGTGAATTAATGCCCCAACAATGATAGAACATCTAAACCTGTGGCCAGCGCTGGTAATTACCAAAACCCCGTTGAAAGACAAATGCTCGCAGGTACAGCGCTCAGCGCACCTCTTGGTAACTTATGCGCGCCGGGGTGCCGGTTAATAGCTAATATCGCTGCCTAATGACCATACTCGTCTTGAGCGTAATGCCCCACATGGGATCTAGAGAACGCCTCGCGCTTATGTTCTCCCGGTCGCCCTGGTAATTTACGCGATCTTTCACTATTGTAACTTTTGTTTTATCGTCTGTCTGTGTGTCTGGGGTGTCTGTGGGGAATCGGTGCTACCAAAAAAACTCGATTTTGACTCACTTTCGTATGTTCCATAGAATTAAAAATATTGTAGAATTGTAAAAGCAAATTAATGAAACTAATTGAAATGTCGCAACAAAATGAATTTCAGTTTGATGCTACCAAAAGGACTAAAATAAGAAGAGCATTTGCGAGCATTTATTTTAATCTCATCGCAGAGCAGCCTAACTTTGTATCAAGTATATTTAAAATTTATGAAGCTGTGACAGCTAGCGTTCCGGCTACTCTAATATTAACACCATTTACACAGAGACAGGACGAAATTTACTGCAAATAAAATTCATTCACTTAAAAAGACAGAGCCGTAAATCATTCTAAAATTATAACTACGGCGCCTAGCGCGGCCCAAAATGGACACCAAAACACGTCACATCGAAATAAAAACGTTTATACGAGACGTTTTTACGCCCCTAAATTTAATAGCCTATACTATTACAAAGGAATCATTGTTTTTTCAAACGCACTGATTTATTGGCCATTTAAAAAATGCTTTAAAATTAAGTTTTTTCATTCCCAGTTTGACGACTGAGTCCGTTTTGACGGGCAACTGTGAAAATATTTGTTAACTACTGGTATTGTGATATATTGGGGATCGGATGCGAACTCACTTTGATATTTAACTGTTTTGGCTGTCAAACACTTTTTGACTTTATCAAACCTTGTACGATAGAGTTGACAAAAGAGCATGTCATTTTTTAATTAAATTTTGACAGTTTTTACTGACAATGGTATCGATTCGTAAGCGCACAAATCCACTAAAACTTGACTAAAATAGTCATCTGTCATTAGAGGGCAGACAGGGAAGGCAATTATTTTGGTTAAGATTTAATTAAGTCTTGCTCTCCACGAACATTGATGATAACATTGAACACACATGATAACATTGATTACTAACTCTAGTTAGGTAAAGTGTAACTCAGTTCTGTAGATTGCGGCCCAAAAAAAGACACTTATGATTATGACTCTATCATTGACAACTTTGATAAAACAGACATATTTACTTAACAGACCCGTATTTAGTAGAGAAATTACACTTCTCGTAAATAGTCCAATGTCCAATATGTAAGACTCATTCCACAAGGTCCAAAGTATTACCTATCATCAATTTCCATATATTTAGTCCAACTAAAACGATCTTAGCAGCGTGTTCCGCTAGCGATCCTTAAATGGTCAAGCCCGCTGCGTTTGCAAATTGCGACAAGTCATTGTTCTCCATACAAGAAGCTACAAGGTACCAGGCCTCCATACAAGATAGGAGCTCTCGAGATAAGATAGCCCGTATCTAGAGCGCAGGAGTTAGAAGCTGGCTAGTTTATAGAATAGGTGGTAGGTCATTGTTTAACGAACAGCCACGCACCTTTCGGTGTTTTATGGTGTCCTGTATATTGGTAATGTTTAAAATAGCATATATCGTTTTATATCCATCATCCCTGAATATACTGTCTAGACCGCCTACGGTTATAGCCATTTTGGTCACATTTGTCAAATTTTTGTTGATAATTTCAAAAGGGGCTGAATTTTGAGTAGGAATCCACAGCACTCAAGTAATACAAAGCAAACTTGAAAAAAAACATGAGATTCTGTAAGATTTTCCTTAAACAATAGATGGAAAATTTAACCTGTTGACAATTAAAGAAATACCCATTGATTGTTTTACAAGAAATATGTCATCCACGTGTTAACACTAAATTATATCATTAAGTGTAAGTGTTCGGTAATAATGGGTATTGTGTCTTCGACACGACATTTGATATACTATACTTTGTTTGTCAAGAAGTTAGATCCAATGATTCCATGGCTTCAGTCGTATATAATCTTTTTTAGGACTATATAATATTCAAAGTTAATGATCGTTTACAATCAAGCTGCTTTGTTGCTTTCTTCATCATCATCAGATTATAGAAAATCATCTGCATATAAACACAAGCTTCTCCTATGCTGTAGATTTCAAGAAAGTTTTAGGCGGTTCATCCTTGTTGATTCAACTACTTGTGATTCTATAAAGCCTTCGAAGATTTCGCAGAATTCTTTAAAGTATTTCGTGGCTTTTTCCAATTGGACACCCATTTCGCTAATCCAAAGAACTTCGAATAACATTAACTTCGCCCCAACAATCAGATTGTTCACTCATAAAATTTTACATCCATTCTTGAACGAAACAGTCGGGTCACGTCTCAACACCGCCATTATCACGTCATGGCGGCGTACGGTGATTGGTCCACTTTGATTGCGCGGATCACCTGATTGGCTGTACCTGATTACAACTATTACGCGATTGGCCTGTACTTATGGCGCGAATTATACTTGATTACGGATATTAAGGGATTATCGAGGTTTGGAGGGCTGGAGGCATGGGATTTTATCTTGTAGAGCTTGTATCGTGCGTTTTTTGAATAGCCCAAGTTCCGTTCCAAAATAAGTGGATAAAGATTTTTAGTTATTTGGCAAAAAGTAAGTGGGAATGGGTGTCAGAAAAAGGGAAGACTATAATCCATATTCAACCAAGAGATTGCTAAGCTGGTATCAGAATTCAAGCCGGAGAATGGATTCCATCCAATACACCTACAACTTAGAACATCTCGGTCATACCAGCCTAGAAACGAACTTACTAACTCCGTTCCCTAACTACAATTTCTCAGAGGCAGTTACAAAACACAGTTAGCCTTGAGAAGGCATCCGTTAGGTTACTCCGAGCGACTATTCCAAAGCAATCTTGTACAATTTCAACTTAATGTTTTCAATGTGAAACGGCAATTTTCAAATTACCGCGCCGACTCGTAAAGCACACCTCCCCATTATTGGAAAGGTCACGGAGTCCCCACGAAAAAGAACTTAAGCATCCCATTGTTCCTATCAGAAAATTACACCAATTACACCAGCTCGGAAACGCGCCGTAATCAAAAACAATTTCGCCAATCACTGGGCCCAGATCCTGTGCTAATGTCACGCCAGTTTTCGACTCGTACGCAACCGCAAATTGGTCTATTTTGACCCGCCACAACGGTTATTACCGGAATAGTGTGTTGGCTGTATGGCTCAAGGCCCGTGCCCGAGCCAAATGTCAACTCCTTTTGAATTTTTAAATCGCTGTCAAATCGGTGCGGTTGCGGTTCGAATTTTGAAAGCTTGTCGGCGAACAATGTGTTCTAATTGCCGCGTGTTTCGGTTTATAAGTCTGTGGTTTCTGGTATTCCAATTTTGAACTTCAATATTTTATTATGTTTCTATTTAAAAATAATTTCAAACATGGAACAAGGGATGTTATCGATGTTTTCACGCGCGTATAACACTGGCCAGTTGCAAATTAAAATATTATAAAGAATCGTTACTGAATTTATTTTACAGTCGCGTTACGGCCGGCGCGTTCGACCCGATCGACTATTGAATATTTATAAACGCACGTCCCATTATAATGTCGACATTTTGAATAATTAACGAGACTTTCCATTACGGAACGGCGCCCGGCTGAAATTGCTAGACACACTTCAGTAAATAACCCCTTGGTTTATGAATAATTACAATTTCAATGATGGTTGCGCTAATAGCTTTCAGGTATCATATACAATAGAGTTTATGAGAGGAAACGATATTATCGTTAAGATATGGAGGAGATCATAGTGAGCTCGGCGATCTAAAATGTATTTTATATTAATGTTTATTTATCTATCAGCCTTATTATGCTATACTAAATAAGGAGTTTCTAAAGAGAAGGAATATGAATATATAGTGGTACTTACGTTTTTTAATTTGCTTACTCTTTCTTATGAGCTTTTTGTTCTCTTCTCTACCAATATGCATATGTGTGTGTTTACCACACGTAAACAAAACCATTTCGTTTCGTTTTTTATCCGGAAAGCAATACCAAACAAAATAGATCACGTACCAGGCGCGCATAACCAAGAGGCAGGTGTGTTACGCCACATGAGCCGGAATGTGCGGTAAATTTTCCGGATGCCTTCCCAATGATTTCCTCGGAGACCGCCGGCCCAGATACGGCGGATTTCGATACGATAACGGTTCTCAATTTCTGCTCGCCTAGTGCTCGAGATATTGTGGCCACGCCCCGCTCCATTAAATATGTATAGGTAGGACGCGGGTAGTTGATATTTTTTCCGTGTATAAGCCCCCGAGGGACCTCATCTTGGGGTATCAATCGGCGATAGTGGAGGTCCGTATCTTGACAATAATCTTGCGGCTTCCCTTGTTATTTTCGGAAATACATTCCAAGAGATTGGATGCGAAGTGTGGGAAATATGACAGCAGATTTTTGGCGAACTTGACAGTTGAGGTGCGGGAAAAATTAATGAGGGTAATTCGTTACACGGAGAGAAATGTCTGGTTGCATTTACGAGAATTCTCATTTTATGAACTAGAATTTCTTATTGATAACGACACAACAAGAATCGTTGAGTAGGAATAATTAAAAAGAATTGTTTTAATTTTGAAAAAGAATTGTTGTAATACCAACTATTTTCTAGTATACTGAACAACATGATACTGTACTAATTAACTAGTAATTTAGTATTTGATAAGGTATTTAGGGTGAAGTCTACCATACTGAGTGTTGTGATTACTTACTATATAATTTCAATAACGTTATTATCTCGTATACACAACTCGCAGTATTGTTAATAATATAATACTGGATTGTAAATAGGACAAAAATATTGTTTTTAATAACGCAACCATGACGTTGCGCCCATTAATGATCTAGTTACCTTTACTATGTGTTTTAGTAAATATTTAGTAACCTGTACTATAGCGATCCTGTTGGTGTTACACATTACAGTCAGTAGTTTTTACTGTATGATAATAAAATAAAATTTTCATTGTACAATCTGAGCCATCTACTTTCTAAACTTGTGATATCTCATTTTATTACATAATCCAATAAGACTATTAAACTGCCTTATATATCGTCGTAGTCCATTAATTAATACATAAACATAGGGCACTTTATAGTACCTACCAATAGTTATGTGTAATAAAATGAGTTATCACAAGTTTAGAAAGTAGATGGCTCAGATTGTACAATGAAAATTTTATTTTATTATCATACAGTAAAAACTACTGACTAAATAATATAACACTTACAAACAAGATCGCATAATACCAAAATATTAACAATATTCTTATTTTAATATTTGTGATATTGGGAAAAAATTAAATGAAATACAATTATATTGAAAATCACATTGGAGTATTTATTCTACTTAAATAAAATTAGGTTAATACAATGAAATGACAGTAATATACTAGGTGTAAGAAAACTGAAAGACTGAACAACAATCAACGATTCTGAACAACTTTCATAAAAAAATTCTAGTAGAAAATGAAAAAATAATTAGCATCCCCATACAAAATGACAACTTTAATTAGACAATTTGTATGGGGAATGTTTTCCTCATCCTATAAGAATTTATTTGTTTTTCAGAATTCAACTACAAACACATTTAATTTCCACATACATACTATTACAATACACACATTTAAAAACAAAAACAATACAAAACAAAACGTCAGTAACACAGAGCAGATCAGTAGGTAAATTTATAATATCGTAACAATACTACACAAATAGACACAAAACAAGTAAAACATTATAGAATATAGGATTAGGCCCAGCATAGTGCTGGTTTTAAGCCTACCCACTGTCAAGGCTAGTTACAACAGATAAACAGAAACAATAATACACATAAAATACACAACACAACTAAAATATATTTTTTAACATGTAGGAACAATTTTTGTGGAAAGAAATTATTTATTTTTTTTCGGAATTCCGCTATCTTGTCAGTTACTACCTTCATGTATGGCAAGAAAGCTGGTTGGCGCTCAACGGTGAGCGGTGTGGAGCCGTTTCTGTGACGGCGCTGACTCTTCATTCGCAGTAGTTCCATTATTGAGTAGTTCCATAATACGCTGACGGTGTGGCTTAAGGTTTTCGCACATTCTAACATCTCATCGTCCAGGTATTGGGGGTCACAGATCTCGCGTGCTCTCTGAAACAAAGATGTTCTAGCGTCAGCTAATAATACAAGAATTGACTCGTATGATAATGGGAATTACCTATCTGTAAGTTGGTTTATAAAGACTGTGTGATTAATGGTATCATTAGATTTTTTTATGATTAAAAGATAGCTTATTGACTATTTTGCTCTTGTTTTTCTTTTGTCATGTGGGTTTCGAGTCGATCGACCCAATGAACCCTGGTGTCCGAGTTTTTAAACCGCCAAAGACAATACGGAATATTCCCCCCCCCCCCCGGGAATCGAACCCACGACCTCCAGATCGGGAGCCCTTGGCTCAGACGACTAGACACAGAGGTAGTTATTTTGCTCTAATTCTATAGTAAATATAAATAAGTATATCATGAAAGTGGGTGCATGAATAGAATGAAGATGGTCATGAAGGTAGTAATTTCGTCCTGTGGAAGGACGTGCCAAGGTGTCGTCTACGTACCGATTAAAACACCTTCGGAATTTCCGAAGCATTCCTTAGAGCTCGATCCTAAAATCACTCCATGAAGATATCAGCCGCCACCGGGGACACTGGAGAACCCGTGGCCACGTTCCGTCGACTTGTATGTTGAAATAATCCATCCGCAGTAGCCGGATATTTTTCCCGATTTGGATGGTACCGGCGCCGCTTTCAACACTTCACTTGGTACCTAATCACTTAGTCTCTACACTTCAACCAATGCACAAGTTGTTAAAAACTGACTTTACCAAGTAAAATCACGCAGCCAGCGAGCAGCAAGCCCACAACACAAACCGAGCGCGAACGAAACAGTCATCCAAATGAAATGACGCGGCGGGCGATTGGCGGCTTTGCTTTACTAGCTTTTCGTTTTTTGCAACTTACCGTTTAGTAAAATAGAATATTAAATTCAGTAGTATTGACCAAATATTTAAGTGTCGTCTAATGAATAGCTAGTTTGTACACATAATTACATACAAATAGTATTCAAACTATTTAGCTTTGTCACATATCTGTACTAAGTGTAATGACGTTAACAGTACTAGATACCGATTAGTTTCGAAAGCAAGAGAATTGTACTCAGAAACAGATAAATTATACCAAATACTATTTTATAAAGTGCTTATCACATTCAGAGAAATAGTATATGAGACTGCAATTAAATTGCACTCTAAACTGTTTTGATTAGTAAAGTTTACGAGACATTCTAGTAATTTTCTCAATTTTGTACACCATACATAATGAATGGTACTAAATACTCATCTGGTATTGTTGTGCAGAACAAAAGGATTCTTGTACGATAACAGAGTGTGTACTTTGCAAAACGAACTGCACAACGAACTATGTGTTAGTATAAAGTATCAAAATAATGTAGTATACACTAATCTAACGTTTACCGAACGAGAATTCTCGTAATTATAAGTTACTACTCCAGTCTAGTAATTTCTCCGGACCGAAATTTCTGTCCGTGTAAGTAACCAAGGTATATTTTTATGGCACATTTTAGAATCCAAAGACTCAGTTACAATCTCATTGAAACTAAAATAAACAAAAATCCTTCACCCCCATTTCACCTCTGAAAGTTTAAACTTTTGACCGCAACGGGAAATGCTTAGAAAGTAGTATAAAATGTCAAATAATTGGCCGAGACACGCTCAAGTGAATATTTCAGTGTAGGCGCACGCGATACAAAGACTTCCTGCTTCGTATGCGGCCCTGGTAGCTTGCATTAGTAATACTCCTGGTATCTGCATGTTAGATGCTCTCCCGGTACAAAAACAGCTAGCAGGTACACGGAGTACAGTTTAGAGATTAGATGGGACAAGAATTTCGAACGTGTTCTGTTTGGTTTGAAAATGGAACAATTTGTTTCTTTTTTTATTTATTAGAAGATGACATTTCTGATGTGACAGAGAAATTAGTGGCCATAATTTTTTTACATTACGAAGTAGGCATCATAATTGGCTCGATTCAGGGTGTATCTGCAGAAGTCATTTTATAATCTGATCGTGAATGAATCATCATCAAAACTTAAAAGCACAGCACAACTAGGTATTTCCAAGAAGCATGGAACGATAATGAATAGAAATACTCGATTTTATATATTAAATCAAATATTTTCAAAGGACCAATTTAATCTGTTTCCTGTTCAAATTCGACCAATAATTATATTTGCTTATTTAAATGAGCTTACAGAAGTAAGTTTACTAAAAGATAGAGCAGAGCAGGTATAGTAAATTATAGAAACTCATTACCAACTTATTATATCAAACTATAAATCAATAATAAGCACATTACATTTTTTACAAAAAAAAATGAGGAATATGCTTTTAGCTTCGTGTGAGGTAAAACAATCGTGCTAAGTAGGATTTCATGAAGTCATGACCGTAACAATAGTAATTTCTCCATTTGTACGGATTATTGCGCACAGGCATTTGTTAAAATCATTAAAATCCACAAAAGACCACCCGTTTGTACGTTTTTGTACTCAACGCGTTTTTTTAAACTTCGTTAGAGGTAAGATTAATAGTTTTTTTTTTTTATACTGGAAAGTTTTATAGTCATGTAGACCAGAGTGGCTAGATATGCCAGTGTCCATCTAAAGCCTTCGAGAAAATCTCGCTCCATAGTCGACTTTTTCTCCCTCATATCCCTGTCACCTCTTACCTAATCTAGTATAGCGTCAAAAGCGAACCGCAACCTCTAGCAAAAAATATGGTCTTTAACACATTATTTAAAGATTTGTCATGGTGAAACTTACAGTTAAGATTTGACTTAGATTAAAAAAAAGTAGGTATAAAAAAAGTGGTCATGACTCATGACACGAAAAAAAAAACAGTATAAAAAAACGTGGTCATGACTCATGACACGAAAAAAAAACTTATTTTGATCCTTAGAAACCCTCAAAACAGTTATAAATTAAGATGGCGGATGCAAATGGCGCCCCCGGCGGCGCGGGGGCGCAGTCGCGGGCCCTAACGAGTCTCTCCTTGCCACATAAATAACGAGGCTTTACACCTGCACTAAATTTGAGATACGTGTTTTGAGTTTTCAAAGTATATAAAGGGTTTTTTCGTTGCGATCAGACCTTACTGGTTTAGTGTCACTGACCTTTTAGCACACTTTAACAAAGAGGCAAATGCCATGCTATAAGTAGTACATACATACACCAATCACGCCTTTTTCCTAGAGTGCGTTCGGCTTGAGCAAACGCCTAAACAAAGTCGTTCCGCCACGTCTGACAAGTTATGAGGGTTATTACAGATGATAATGTATATTTCTATAGTGACGGGTTGTCAGCCCATCATCGCCTTTAAATTGCAATACACTTAAACCCCCGAATCCCTTAGCTGGTTTTTACAGCATGCCTGGGAGGAGATGCAACTGGTACATTCTATGTTTTTCTATGGCTCCCAGTCCAGCATGGAAGAATAAGCAGATACAATATAGGTTTATTAGATAGGTAAGTACTACACGACGTTCCTAAACTAAATTCTTCGATTCTTCAAAAGGAATTCTAAAAATTATAAAATTTATAAGGCTAAAATACCTATCATTATGAATTGTGTCCATTAAATAATGGTTTGTCTAACTATATTCTTGTGACGTTTTCTAAAATACTTACCTACTACTTATACCTACCTAAAATACCTACTTCGACCTTTCTATGATTGAAGTGAACGTAACCCCACATTTTGGTTTGCCAATATAAAAATTGGAAGCTGGGAATGCTAACTTCGCTTTAAAAAGAAAAACTGTCGTACGTACTGGCCACTAAGGAAATCGAGCACTCTACATCCCGGAAAATGAACGCATCCCGAACGTGCCCCAAACGAAACCGCAAGAACGCAACCCTATGTAGCTCTACCTCAGGCAAAGCTCTGCGTAGTTCGTCTACTCGCTCCCAGATGGCGCTGTACTGAAAATGAGGCTTCACGCTGAAAAGCTATGAATCATTTTCCGTCGTTTTGATCAGCTATCAGTTCTATAGGTATATAAGTGAGCATAAACTGTAATTCAAATAGGTTTTTTAAGATTTGTGCCGAATAAAAAATGTTTTTTTTTTACACATATTGACACAATCACGCCTTTATTCCTTTCAGGTTCAAAAAAAATGTTTAAAAAAACCCTTAAAAATAGTTGTCACTATAAATTTGTGTCTGATATAAATTTTGAAGAGTATTTTCCCTTCTAGGGATTTTAGATAGTATCTTATGAATGAGATACAAAAAGGCTTATCTCTACATTTTTGAAAATTCAAGCGATTATCAAAACTTTTGTTTTATTAGTAGAATGTCATAAAAACATAACAGCTCCCAAAAACACACAAAAACCCATTCATCCCAATTTCGCGTCCAATTTAAAAGCCTTGGCTGCTAGCAATCTAAAAGGTAACACGTTGGATGCGATGACGTCAGTGCAATTTCGGATTCATAAGCTCCAGGCCTCCAGGTGTATCGCGACATCGCGTATTCATGACCAGATATATCATAGTACGGGGGTCTTAAAAAAAGAAAAGGGAATGGGTAAGCGCGAGTTGAATTTGGAAGGTGAGGGTCCGTACGTCCGTTATCAAAATGTTGACGCAAATCTTGTAAGAGACAGCTTTTGCTGAGTAACCATCGTCAACTTCGTATCTCACCTGCTATCTTTCCTAAATATTTATTTTATATATTTAGTTGATTTGCTATAATCTGAGATAAAGGGGAAAGGATAATCAATATTGATAATTATAAACATTTTATATAAATATTTATATTTCCTCTTACTATAAAACCTTCGATGAAAAATGTGATAAATGCTGGTTAGTTAAAGTTTATAGAGTAGATTCTGATATTTTTTAGTTATGAGGCTATGAGTATATGGTATTGTATGTATAAGCTCTTGTAGAAACATTGTAGAGTCCTTACGAAAATTGCTCTGCACAAAATATGTACACGGATCCCTAAAGAGCGAGAAAACTCCTCTTTTCCCCGGCTGACGTGCAATTATAAAGATAATAACGTTTTCACCTCGCCGGCGTTTTTATTTGTGCCCTTTTTTGATTTACACCGCTTTGCCATCGCGCCGTATCGTAGAGATCGGCTTTTTGGATATTGCGAAGTTATGCATAACGTATCACGGCTACGATACGTCGAAAAAAAAAAAAGATTTGTGTCAATCGCGATACGCGGTATTCTATTTTCAAAATTTGAAGACGTTTTTTTAATTGATTCAACTTGGACTAGAAGAGAACTTGATCATCATGTCATGATCAATATTTATACTATTAAGGTAGATATTTTTACTTGGTTAAACGTTTTATATGTAATTTGTCGAGGTCAAAAAACTTAATTCACCCAAGTTTCAAAAAGTCATTTATAAAATATTTTCTTTCATAATTCTAGATGAAAAGACTTCAGTATCAAGACCTGGACCTCCTTAAATCAGTTAAGAACTCAAACAAAAAAAAAATACAGACAAAACCCGTCGTTCCCACGCCGCCAGCCGGACAATACAACCAAAACAAGCCTAATCTCAATCTGGGCTTCTTCGCCGGCCGACGCGTAAACTATTTTGATTAGAATGACATTCCCCCCAACTCACACTGACATTCTCAAGTTGTCAACCGCCGAACTTTTTGCCAGCGTGCCTCCTCGAACGGACCCCGCATTGAAAACTCAATTCCGAATTTCGAACGCATTTTTTCGGACAAACGATAAACCAACGCGAATGTATAGAGCCACACAATTGACGATAATGATTTGTTAAGAGACGGGAGCAAAATGGCTTCATTATGTCTCTGCAGGAATCAGTTAGACTGTGGTGATGACGCAGCGGTTTTTTTCCTCAATGCCGTTCGAGTTGGTCCATTAATCACGAGTAACGCTACACCGCGAGAAATAACAATATTGTAAATAGAGGCTTACGACTTAAGGCTCGCAGGCCTAAGGACACCCGAGCCTCAGGAATCCGCGCAATCGCGGCATCATCGCAATTTACGCGGCAATAACGTATAACCTAATCCGCGGGTCAGTGCGCGCGCTTTTTTTCAAAAAACGAACGTCAGTTGAAGCGGGAAACAAAGCGTCGATCAAACTCGCTCGCTCTCACATAAATCAGTGGGTTCAGAAAGAGACAGGTGGATGCTAGTGCGGGCAGTCGATTTTACAAATGGGGCGGGGCCTGAGCGAGATGTCGGCATCGCAGAAACAAAAGAGCGAAAAGGAAATAATAACCGACTGCAGGTTGCACAGGGGAGGGAGGGGGGGGGGTACTTTTTTTCGTCTTGAATTTTCAAGGCGGTCGGAAAAGTCTGAAGAAAAACGCCGGTATATGCTTACATAGTTTAGTTAATTATAGCTTGAGGTAGTTATTATTAATGTAATGCACCAATTACAGTGTTTAACTGTATAAGTTAATAGCTCTAGGCCGCGGTTAGGATTTCGAGAAATATGGTCTCGGCTAGTTTTTGCAGCGGTTTGGAAATGTATTGCCGCTGTGTAAGGGTTATTATATCCGTGGAGTTAGACTTTATTTTCTTTATACATATTCAAGTTTCTTGCTTCATAATTGCCGGCTGCAATTCTAAGTTGTTTATGGAGACATATAAGCGTGTTGAGGAAAATGTCGTCTACTTACTAGTACATGCATATATTCACGCCTGTATCCCTAAGGCGAAAGGCAAAGTGGCAATGGCTTACAACGACTTATATTTCAACTCAATGTCTTAAGATCACTTACAGAAAATACTGTTAAAGTGACTACTGATTACTCCGTTTCTTATTCCGACTTTTACAATCTGCGAGGAAAAATAGCTGGCACATTCTATGTTTTTTAACTTCAAATCAAGGATGTATGCTATTCTCTTTTATACAAAAGAAGTTATTTGCCGTCAATTTAAAATATTTGACTCGCGTAAAAGGCTCACATGATGATGAAATTTCTAACCCATACAAAATTAAATTCAATCAAAACTGCCATTCAGGAGTTTCACAACTCGAATCACACGACACCAATTTTCCATACAACCTCATACACACACATACAAGTGTGTAATTGAAAATTACAGTAAATAAGCACAAATAATCACCAACATGCACCAACAATGGCCAACTATTCAATTGCCACAATTAGATGTTGCGGCAATTTTCGAATAATTTTCGAACAATCGTGTTTTTCTAACAATCGTGTTTGTGCGTTTTGAGTGACAGTTGTCAGGACGAGCTCTCGACATTAAGGAATTAGAGAATTATACAAAATTACCATACAACTGTCAAAAGTTATGATTTTACAATGAGTATTCGTTTCTTAACTGCCTGCGGTAATTTAGAAAATTCTGGAAAAACCCACTCAATTATAGCTACTGTACTGCACATTTTATGGATATGAGATTCTAATTGAGGATGAATATTTATTTAAACCACACAGCTCCTTTTTAGAAAAGAGTTAAACACTGCCTAAAAATATCACAACTTTAATCCGATAACAAATGGTCAAGAGTAAAAAGTTACCTAAACACTATTAGTAGCAGTTTTTCAATTTAGACTTCTCTGAGAGTTTATGTTAAAAAAAACATAGAATAAAGTCATGACTTATATGACTTGCGAAGATGCGATGTAAATGTTTACTTATTTTATTCTTAAAAGTTTTACTCATAAAAACAATCACTACAGCGGTTAATAAATAGATTCCCAATTTGAACAATCGCAACGTTCAAATTCCCGAATTTCAAATTACCAATCAATAATCATCAATTTTATTCGTTTCATACATTGCTTGCCCCTCCTAAATCTCCTAAAAACTTTCCATACTAACCCACCATCGTATACTGAAGTTCAAAACCAAGCTACACTCAGCGATCCTGCAAGCTCAGCATGACTCAGCATTTCTCGCGGCTCGTTACCGCGACACGGCGAGCTGTCAAAAACTGACAGTTTTTTCTTTTTTTTCTCCACTCGAGCTGTCAGTTTGACTGAGACATCGATACGCGCGCTTCGTTAGGTTATCTGCGGGGCGGGGTGGTGTTTGCTCATGGTTTTTCGGTTTGTTTTAATGATTACAGGTTCTAGTTTTGGGTTTGATTTAGTTTAGGTTGAAATCTGTAAGACTACTGATGATCGGGATAGTTTGTACGGGGTGTAAGGGACAGCGCACCAGAAACTGATAGGGGTTGCTCAGTCAACGAAACTGAACAATTTTTCACCAGGAAATAAAATAAATGGCTTTTCCATACAAACTTCGGCTAGAAACTTAGATGGGAAAGCCAAAAATGTTGTACATTTACCTGAAATAAATTCCTGATGAAAGTTGTTCAGTTTCGTTGACTGAGCAACTCCTATCAGTGTCTGGTACGCTGTCCCTTACACACCGTATAAAAGAATGTATAATAAATTAGTCAACTTAAGGAATGAATTATAGTTTAACTAACCACAACAATATTGCTTACATATTGTTTCAATTATTCTCAATTACTTGCCGATATCACGCCATGCGGATTCGCGAACAAAATTAAATCAATTATCACCACCGCAACGTTTACGTAACCCCCAATTTGACCCCCCCAGGAATCGAACTTATTACCACCATATGCGCAGTTCGCTCATAAACTTCAACCACGCTTTAAATGAACGAAAAGAAAAATTAAGCCATTTTGAGATTTGACTTTCCCGTACAAAATGACCACTCAGACAATTTGTTTTGAAATGCCAATTTTTTTTCCCATTTTTTGAATGATGTAAAGTTGTTCAGTATCGTTGACTGAGCAACCCCTATCAGTGTCTGTTACGCTGTTCGTTACACCCGGTATAAAGCCCACGTTCATTCAGAAGCTTGACGTGACTGTAGCACTCAATCAGTCAAAAATTAGCACAATTGTCATATCAAGCTAAAATTACTACTTCAAAAAGGTAATAAAATGGAAATTACCCGTTATATTGGCTATAAAATTTAAATTGCTGCCCTAGGCATTTAACGAGACCTAAATTACTAAATTAGGGCCTAGAGTTAGGTTCTAAATTATTGTTTAGCACTAGAAGTTGAATTGCTCTGTCATTACTTTACTTTCGTCAACATGAAAAAATAAGGGTAATTCGGGGTAAAATAGACCATGGTTCCTTGGATATTTTTCTGAGAATATTTTTATGATTTAAAAATTATAAATGTTATATTTGACAAGAACTTTAATTTTATTTTAAGAAGCATATTTATAATTTAACTAAACAATATGTGGTTATAAAATGTATAAAACAAATGAAGCAGTTAAAATGGCTTTTAATATTTTTTTCGCCATTTCACTAGTAGGTATTTTATCTAAGTACTTACTTTATTTAACCTTTCAAAATATTTCTCAAACTGTACAGTTGCCTGTGTTTGCTTTAAAATTCAGGGGTTTAGATATTTTTCTAAGTAACCATAATCGTTAGACCATTATCGCGTGCTGTTGAAAAGAAAATTGGAATTATCGTGAAAACTATCAATTGGTACTTATTTCCTCCACTTAGGTATAAATAACAACTTTAAGAATTCCACTTAATAATGTTTTAGGGAACAGGTACGCTTTTATCGATAAATTATTTACTTCATTAATTTTATTTTGTTTATAGTTAAATTTAATTTGTTCTTAAAATTAATATTTCTTTTTTCGTTTTTTACAGGTAAGTAACATGATTGGGACATCGTTGGGAATCATTTGATAGCGCGGTAATGTATATAGCGACAAGACAAGTAACATAAACAATGTTATTTTTTTTTCTTTTGGTACTGGCGTGTATTTCAACATATTTTGACATATTTTTTAAAAAAAACTCGATCAATAGCTTCACGCCGAAACAGCAACTGAGTAAGCAGAGACAAAGAACTCGGGGGCAATTACTATAATTTACCATGAACAAACAGATGGCAAGACAAACGCCGGGTCATGTATCGAGATTGTATCGCGCGCCGGGACTCGAACCGAGAACCCGGTATCCGATGACGGTAATCGAGCAGAGCTTTGTTTGCGACGGCCGTAATCTATCAAGATGCGCTGTGTTTCGTCGAATAATTAACACTTGGTATAAAAAAAAGATATAAAGAAAAATTTATGAAACAAAAGTGCAAATTATTATGTTGCATTGTTGACACTTTTTTTTTATAATGCACAGATTGATATCGTGGGACCTATTTAAATTAAAAAAAGATAGTTGTAATTAACATACCAGTCACGGATTTTTAACTTACAGGGCGAGCAAACCCGTCAACAATTTCGAAAATATACATATTTGCAACAAAAAATCTACATTAACATATTTTTTCTTCACTTATTTTATACATCCAATACTATTATTTATAGTTTCTATAGCAGTTGTTTAGTTGCTCCACTGCCAAGGTTTTTAAACCCTGCAAGATCATCAAACCCATTATAAAAAATAAAAATAATAAAACACAAAACTGGCCGGGTAAGACAAGTACGCCGCCCCCCGTCGCTCTTACAAACGAACAAATACATACACGGGAATTATTTTCATGCATTAATTGCTTTGCGTCTCATTTTAATGTTTTTAACAAATAAAACATTAAAATCAATTAACATAATTACGAAACATAAATAATGAATATTACTTTATTGTATTTTTTGCGCAGTTAGACTAGCGAAAATAAAAAAAATATACATAAAGCCATCTAACTGGTTTCAAATTCTATTGTAAATAATAAAAACATGGCGACCTAAATACAGAAATACAACAAAAATAATTCAATAAAACTATCTGAAATCTCAACTTAAGAATATACTAAAAGCTGATTAGTATCTATTTTACTATAAAACAAAAAAAAAACTACACAATTAATCCGTTAAATTCTTTACACACCTCTGCATTATTATATCAACATAATGTATCAAGGAACTTGCGTTTAAAGCAAGAAAATAATCCCAAGGGATTTAAAGTTGTATGGAAATCCTTAATAGCCCAAGGGTTATTATGTGATTTGAATTTGGAATGTCATGTGAACTACTAAGAAAATAATTTTCAGAAAAAAAAAATATGGCTGTGTGTGTATTAAAACTGTTGCCACACTCGCCTTCTGCGCCTCCCGGCGAGTGTAAAAAGGCTGTATGACTAGTTATCTGTATGTGCTCTTTGCTTTGTATAAAAAAAAGAAACTAAAAAAAAGAAAACGCGGTTTGATTTTGCAAAAGTTTTTCTCTCATTGATTATTACTTCCATTTCGTAAATTGTCGAGTGAAATTAATATTTTGACTCCAGAAGACATTGTGACTAGTATTTTATCGTATTTTGTTATTTATGTTGAATATGTTAAATACGATCAATTCGTTTTTTGGAAAAATACGTAGGTAGTGGATTGTGAACGTGAAGTGTAGTTCAGTGAGTGTGAATTGACTTTCGGATCTGTTGCTTCTGGTATGTTTTCAATATTTATTTATGTCAATATTACATGATTAGGTATATTTCTGAGCTTTATTATCTTACAGACGCCTGCCACCGTCTAAGTAATCTGTGCAGTAGGTGTGTAAAATATAGTATGCTCCTCGGGAATAAATGTGTCTTCGCCTTGGGCAGACTTGAATCCCTCGCTACATTCAGGATTCTTGTCATAATTCCCTCGCTTCGCTCAGGAATTAAAGATTTAATTCCCTCGCTGCGCTCGGGAATTAATCCTAGAATCCTTCATTCCGCTCAGGATTCAATATGCTGCCCGTGACGTTAGACACTGCTTTATTCCCTCGTTGCCTAATATACTATAAACACACTTTCGAAGTGGCCACTACAAAAGCCATCAAACTATGATAGATCTGTTCTGTCAACTGTCAATTTCGCTTGTTTTACAACTGTAAATGACAGGCCCACTTGACAGCTCGCCCCACTGTCAAAAGATTGACAAGACAGTTAAAACTGTACTAAAGACTCTTAACTATATTATCGTAGGAAATATTTATATAGTTACAAAGTTCAGTAGACAATATTAACTTTGAAAACGTATCCCTTAAAAACCGTTAAATATCTAAATTGGATTCTAAATCCAAATTAAATAGATTTATTAGGTTTGAACAGTTATTTACAAGTGCAATAACCTAAGTTGATAATCGTTAAAAATCTACATTCATAAAGTGACATTTGATTCCTTTTGATTTGAATTTACGCGTCCGAGCCGGGGTCACTCTTTTTACTCTAACTTTTTTTCTTGTTAGTCTTATTCTCCCGTCCGGTTCTTTAAAGCTTAAATTTCTGATGTGATCTCGGACGTTGCATACCGAACATATTTGATGTTATTTTTCGATTCTTTTTTTCGACGCGGCGAGATATAAATTTGATTGTGGTACACGGTGGTGGTGGGGTCGCCCGGGTGCGAGCGCTCCTTGCTGTACACCGCTCAAGACACCGACTTGAATTACAACCGGCGCGTCTCGTAAAACCTCCTGAGACGCGAAAATGGTCCTGTGGTATTTTTCGCGCTCAATCCGGATAATTCCGGTTTAATTCGAGCGTCAAGCGCGTGATATAGTAGCGTGTCCGACTGGGAGCGCAGAGGAGCATAGATCGCGGCGGTCATAGAGCGGTCAGCATATCGCTCTCGCGTCACGTCACGCGTCCAGCCGCCCGCGTACAATGGCCGCTCGCCCCGGCCTGCGTTATTGTCCAACAATGCGTGAAATTCTCTGACAAACGATGACAGCCGCCCGGCCAGCCTGGTACAGCCGACCTCCTGCAATTTATGATATCCTATTACGAGATTTAATGACACTAAACGTCAGTGTGCTGTTTGCGTGCCGTCTCTAGCTGAAGCGGATACACTTCCGATGTCCGAAATAACCACAGCATAAACTGGAGCCGTGAATAGAATACGCTTAACGCGGGAGAAGCAACTGAAAAATTACCATATCCCGTTGTGTAAACAGTTGCCGACAATCTTCCCGTTGTCAGCCGACACGAGCGTCCGAACTCGAAGCGCCAAATATTTGCGGGAGTCTCATAAATTGCGCGGCGCCCCGCGCGTCCTACCAGGATAACATACATAATGCGCCGCTCCACGGATCGGTAAACATATTGTAATGGAAAACGCCGTCATTGTTTGCACTTTATGATGTCCTGGTACAGTAAACTGACGCGCTGCAGATCCTGCCGCCCGCCCGCCGCGCAAACACTCGTAACGCCCAAAAACATCGAGAAAAAATGTAATCCTATCCCTTCGTTGTTGACCTTCTTTCCTTCTCATGATATCAGAAAATAAACAACAACGCCCAATATTAAATCACGCGTTAAATGTTTCTGGGTACATTAAAAAAGAAAGCTACGATACACGACAGAGTATTAATGTTTAATCTCTAACTTCTAATAATAAAGTCACTACACTAGCCTGTAACTTCTCCTCACGTGAAGTTATCACCGTCTTATTAAACCGACGGGGGCCTAATCCTGCTTAAATATTCGAAATCCGTCAAAACCGTAAATCGCGCCTTTTGTGAGCGCGCCTGTATTTACGACGAGAGAGGAGATAGCCAGAATTAAACTTGAATTTAAAACCATTTTATATTAGCTAAGCTAGCTTAGATCGGTGTGCCGCTCCGCGCTCGAGATAAGAGAATTGGCCTGTCAGGCCCCGGATGATATATTTGACCAACATTTCCATAGTACCCCGCTTTGCCCCGCTCTCCCTATTTTCATTTTGTACGTGTCGAGCGTATCTATAATGTATCCTATGTTTAGCTCCGAATTTCGAATAAAATTCCAAATACGAATAAAAGCGCGAAGGTGAGTAGGGTGGGGTTTGATGGAACATACTTTTTTTATTTAATAAAGATTCTCGTGTCAATGTAGGAGGTAGTTTTTGATCGGTCGCGCGGAAGGTGAATATGAGAGATTCTTTCAGTGACAGTCTTGATTTTTAAGGAATTTCTTCGTGCAGAACCGGTGTGGAAAATTCTGAGAATGTTTCTGAAAAATTGTAACGTTAGTAAAATGTTTGAGATAGGTAGAATACACTGTTTTTAGACATTTTCTTAAATAAAATACAATATTCCTTTTTCACAAAATATACCATGGTATAAATGTAAAGTATTTTCAACAATGTATTTTGTTTATATCTAAGACAGTCATAACAAATGATGTGGTGACGGTTTAGCATCCGGCAGCTGCAACTAAAGTAATTTGTTTTAGTTTCAGAAGATATTGAATCAGGCATGTAACTTTAAAAAAAAATGTGCGTTTTTTTTTCTTTTTGGTTCAAATATTATAAACAGCTTACAACAAAACAAAAAAGGGTTTTCGAAGTGAAATATCCTCATCAGAGCGTGTTGAATAACGAAACGAGCGCAATGCAGCAAAAACTGGCAGCTCCGCAGACGAGTCATAGCCAAAATAAATAGCACCTATAGCACTGTGACTGTACACACGATGGCAAGGGCGAAAGAACATGATGGCATATACCAAGTGTAAAAAAAATTGTTGGTCAAACTTTGTATAAATGAAAATGAACAACTTTTCCCTAGGAACATAGGACGAACATGATGGCGAACTACGAAAAAAAATCAAGCTCCCATACAAAATGAGTCTCTTTTGATCGTCGATGAGGCCAAATTTTTAGATACATTTCACCTATTCTACAGAAAAAGTTGTTCAGTTTTATGGTCTAACAAGCCTACATACATACATAAAATCACGCCTTTATCCCTATTGGGGTAGGCAGACCAAAAACAAGCCTAAGCGAGATAAATACAAAAAATATTGTCATGTGTTAGGAACCCTCTTTGACGAATTTCGCTTACATTCTTTTCTAGAAGCATTCTTGTAAAACTCGACATTCTACTAACTTTCCATGGAGTACAATGTAACTTTCCTACCGTGTGTAGTGTAGTATAATACAGGAGTGCTTGCCAAATTTTTAATTATTCAAATGCGACCAAAACGCCGTGATGGTGAGTAATATTCAGCAGTTAGCTCCTGGCCTACACCGTCTGCTGGCTTTACTGCTTTTTAATGTGCTGCTAAACGGAAGCCTGAACGAAGAAAATATCGTTTATTCTCAGGAATATGGACTTTTTTTTCGAGGATTTTCACCGTAGGTAGCTAAGATGGATTTCAAAGAAAATACTCAGTATAAAATGCAAAAGATTTCTTTTTTATTTGTGAATATACCTAACATACTGAGCATATTTTTATAACAAATTAAAACAGGCACTCATTTCCAAAAAAATACATTTACCTTCCTTAATACAAAACATTGAATCTTTTTAACCCCCTTTATCTACCTAACTGAAATATGAAATCACAAAAAACATGAATCTTTCTGATTACCAATTAAAATGTAAATTTTATGCTAATTTGCAAATTAAAGGACATTAAATCCCGAAATTATGGTCATTGGGACCGCAAGAGTAATATTATTAACAAGCAAATCCTTTTTCTTATTTAAATCTGCATGACCGTACGAACTATAAATAATATGTACACATTCTTGAGAATATTACATGTCAAAAGTATGTCGTTTATTTTAATTGGATATTTATTGTATTGTTAACAAGCATTTTTATAAACGACAAAGAAATCCATACAATATCAATTTTATTTGACATAAAATACACAAAATATTAATGTCAAGTGTTAAAAGTATACTTAATTTATGTGATATCGATGATCATGGTAATATAGTGCATCTTGCCCCATTGCACTCTAAGTTTTCCTAATCATAATATTATCAAAACGAAAATCCCTTGTTTTTAGCCGACGTGAAATAACCAACTCTCACCATCAGTTTTCAATAAAAACAAATCCCATCACGAAAACCGCTTAACTCCAAGATGACGTAGCCGCGAAAATCTGTTTAAAATTCCATCAATGGCTTAAAATTTATATCCATTGAAGTTTTCGCAAGGAAATCCCCTCTCAATCGCGCTATCCGGCCGGCAATATATCACCACCATTGTGCGAGCTTAATGCGCAACTTCCATTGTAGTACACGACCAGTTTACTTTGACACCTCATTGTTGCTTGCAAACGTGAATTATATAGAAATTACTATGGATATAAGCAAAATTACTAGATTAAATAAGAGAAATTTTGTTTATCTTTAATATTGCATCAAAATTTTTAAAAAGATTTCACAAACTAAGGAAGAAATCATAAAATTAAAAAGAAGTTAAAGATCAAGTTATACTGGTTTTGTTATACGCACCGAACTAGTAGAGATTTATGTTCAGTAACACTTTTGATGTGATAATCTTTCCTTCTATAACCAGAAAGGGTAAGGAAATGGTTATTTTAATAGGATTTTCTAAAAAAAAAATGTTTTAATCTATAGCAAAAGTAAACAGATCCAATATTTGGGAATTTTATGAAAAGTCACAAAGTTTTTTTTTTTTTTAAATATCACCGTTTTTAATCATTTTATGGTCTTTGTCATTTTCAACTTTTACGAAGGAATACTAAGGCTCGTATTTATAAAGCGATCTCAAGATTGAGAGCAATAATAAGTATGGATTTGACACTCGTCACAGAATATATAATAGTACTATTTAGACATAGTTTTGTACTGAAATGACATTTCTGATACGAACTCAAACTCGCTGTCACTCTTGAGAGCTGATTATAAATACGGGCCTAAGACATGCTATCGTTTCTTGGAGAGAATGACTTAGTTGGCAAAATCTTAACCAAATCAAGATTTTGTGCATACACGAGTCGATGCCAATGTAAATGTTTCACTTATCGAATAGTAATAAACAAAATAACTACAACTTTGAGCAAATTCGACTACCACTTTAGCCAAAGTGGCTGACGAAATATTAGCCGCGTGGCAAAGTGCTGGCGAAATAGTAAACGATAGGTTGAATGTGGATAGAATACATCGCTTGGTAGACAGGAGGGCTTTCAACAAAGCGCCTGGCGAACAGCCAATGGATGTGATATCTTACTGCACTTGGTAATGTGTTGGGCTGAATCGAAAATGATTGTTTAGGAAGCAAGGTACGAAGATAGCAGAATTTGAAGAAGAAAAATTGCAAATCGAAGGTAGAGCCAGTAATACCAACGTTTGTAGAGCGCTGCTACGTCGTAGTAACTTCGTAGCAATTTTTTTATTATGGAAATCTGCGTAGCCAATCTTTTTCAAAATTAAAAAGAATTCAATCACAGGAAAACTCTTTTTATTTGTGAAAACCAATGAAAAAGAGGAAAATAGCTGACATTTTCTAATCCAGCCTACCAGGACCACATAACTGCACTACATAATCCTCCCAATCAGACCAATAGTGTGCCGATTGATGCTTATAACAATGAATTACCTTTAAGACGGCGCTCCTCTGACGCGTGTCAAACATAACGACATCTGTCACTTTCCAACACGCGGGAATCAGTCAAGTGCGAGCGAGTGAGTTATGCCGACAGCCGTCCGCAGTTTTCGGTTTGCCAAACAAAGGAATTAGAGCGTTGAACGCAACGTTGGATTTATGGTGAACAATGACCGAATTTTCTCTATTTTTCCCGCGTGTTTTTTCCGCTGAAAAAGCTATTTGTGCGCTTCACATGCCCTGGCAAAAAAAAAACATGTAAAACTATCAAATTTCGAACATTAACCTTTTAACTTTTTTCTAAAAGTGGCTGTATTTTGTCGTATCAATGTCGGTTCGTGACAGTTTCAACTCGGATCACCTCGCTCGAACCCACAATTTATTTTAATGTATTTTTTTCTAGAGACGATCAGATTGTGCCAAGTCTATTAAAACTTTGTACCAGACTCGTACCTTAAATTCAAACGGTAAGCCATCAGATAAACTTTAAAAAAAAGGAAAACTTTTTGAGACGAGTGATTCTATCTTTAGTCAGTTAATACCCCAATTAAAATTAAAAAATAAGTTACTTTTTATTCCTGTTTGACGTTATCTAACTCTACGCGACATTTATCAACTTTTTTTTGTTGCTAAAATATTAAAGACTACCGTCTTTACCCTTTGTAACAAAACTTTGGCTTTGTCGTATCAAATAACTGAATTTGCCTAAAATTCCAATATTCTTAGACCTCCCAAGAGGTCACATAACAAACTTATTGTAGCCATATTTGAATAAGTAACGGTATTTCTTACTATGACAAGCATAGCGCGTCTTTTAAGTTAAATGTTGTGCGATTCGCGCCATCCATCTTGAAGCGGTTGTTGGTCGTTGATCTCGGCCCACGCGCGGGAAGCTAACTTCTTTCAACTTGTGACCCCCTGGTACTTTCTCCTGATTAAAACTGATTATGTAGTCGTTTTTTTTTTTTGTATATTGCACACAAAATATCCACAATGTCACACCGTATCGAAGTGACTCAAATTAACTAAAAATACATATAAGTAAAATAGAAACGCTCTGCTTACCCCATTAGCGATACAGGCGTGAATCGTGATAGTATGTTAATGATTTACCGTACAAAACATAAGTTACGTAAAGTCACGCTTGTATCCCGTTCGGAGTAGGCAGCCTTGTAGCACAGTAGAAATTAGTAATAATTAAGGCTTTTACAGTATGCTCTGAGGGAAAAACACTGATTAGAGAAAGTCGTTGCTCTTCTGTGGAAAAACTGCTGCATCTACGTTTTTATCGCCCAAAAAATTATTGATTGACAAATTACTCAACAAGAGATACAAAAACCTTTACTCATTCATATTTCAAGAACCAATAAAAGATTACAACAAACCTATTAGTCAGGTGTGATAATGGTAATTACTTCCCATGAATTTTAATAGGTTTCAGATATGTTAGACATACAGACAGATCATTTATCATAGGTCTTTAAAAGCCTTAAAAGAACGCATTTTTGAACAAAACTGCATAGTCTGTCACGATTTTGTACCAGCTTGACTCTAGTCTACCTTTAGACTGGCTGAGGTAGAGTCGATGATGGTGTGATCTCACCTTATTTTTTACTAGTTATAATCCTGAAAGCTAAAAAACTGACCGAAACAATTTTAACTAGAAATATCAACCCAATCGGGTTGCAGAGTTAAATAAAATAAAGTTAAAACTGATAGAGTCTGTGCGAAAAGAGAACAGGCATAGAATCGGAGGGCGCACATTTGTATTAACTATCCCACGGCTGGTTGCGTGGCGTTTATGCCTAGTCTTTGACCTAAAACCTCCAAAATTTAATGTAGAAGGTTACTGTTAAAGACTTGGGCATAATCCTCACACGACCAAGCGACAGTTAATTAAATACAAATGCGCGCCCTCAAATTATATGCCTGTTCTCTTTTCGCACAGACTCTATAACTGGGTGGTAGCTGTGACAGATCCATTCCTAAGGAAAAAAAAAAAAACTAAAACCCATAGAAATTGCATCCGTCACAGCTACCATCTTACAACTCAGATAAGACGATCAAACGAAAAAAGAGCAAAATGAGTCATATTAAAGAAGCAAAGGCAGCAACATCCAGTTTTGCAGTGAAAGCAACTTTGAATGCAATTAGTTTCCAGAGCCGTAAAACCCTATTAAAAAAATAAATAAAAAACTGTTAAAGTCAAATAAGCTTAATCGTTTGACATAAAAATATGGAGCAAAAACAGCAACATCTCGTCTAAAATAGCCATTGAAATACTTGATTTGTAGCAAAAACAGCAACATCCGATACAAACTGCACTGCTTTAAAAACTTAAAACGTTGTTTACATACATACATACATACATAAAATCACGCCTTTATCCCTAATGGGGTAGGCAGAGCGAAAACGACCGAAAGGTCATTCCGCCACGTCTGACAAGTTTTGAGGGTTATTTCAGATGGTCAAGTGTATTGCTGTAGTGACAGGTTGTCAGCCCATCGCCTAAATTACAATATACTGAAACCCTCAAATCCCTTAGCTGGTTTTTACAGCATGCCCGGGAGGAGATGCAGCTGAGACATTCTATGTTTTTCTATTACTCCCAGTCCAGCATGGAAGTATTCCCTTTATGTTACACGTTGTATATGACTCAAATGACAAAAAATCTTTCAAGCCATTATAGCTAAGTACTTATATGATAGCTACTTTCTTTATCCCAAGCTTATGGTGTATCAATGGCTGTACTTTCCTATTGGCTGATTCCATTGTTTTTACCGTTCCGTGCCGCCAGGGCCGCTCCTAGGGCTTCGGTTCCGCCGTACAATTGAAATAGATATTATTATCATTAATGGTGTGCCCAAAGGCGCGCCAGGGCCGGAGCTAGGTTTTTAATGAGGCTCATTTGTTATGTGATATCGATTTAATGTTAGTGGATCGAATATGTTTTCAACTGGATAGCGGTATGGTTTGTGTAGTTATCTAAATATTAAAATTTAAGTTTGTCATTAAGGTTTAATTGATTTCAATCAAATGATGATTAGTAAACATAGCAGTACATAAAGTAGGTACGTAGAGTAGGTATACCTAAATAACGTGTAAAAAAAATTGCCGACAGGTAAGGTTAGGGTAAGGTAGGTACTATCCATGAAGCTGAACAATTTTCTACAATAAACATAAATATTATGATCGAGAATATATGAAAAAAAATAAGACTTCCTGGACTTTTTTAATGGGTTAAATGGTATAGAGTTGGAGTCAATTTTAGACAACGCTATACCCTCACCAATTTATTTCTGAATTCGTCCCTGTGCAACGATCACAATAATAATCTGGTCGTATAATGATAGTAATTACGCTATAATTCAGTGTTTGGTCGCTATTGTATGGAAGTGTATGGAAGCTAAGCGTAGCCATGACCGACCAATGGAATTTAAGCTTCATGTAAAAAAAAATTGTTGATATTTTTTGTATGGTTCTGTTTTAGAAAATTACGGTGTTGTTTCGTACATAATTTATTGTTATAATACTAATTTATTTTTATATTAGGTACGTGGACACGACAATTGTTGAAATGCTTGGAAAAAAACGTACCAAAAACCCAGATTTGAAGATTGTGCTTCGTAAGTATCTCTGCTTGAATAACCACAAAAGCAATCTGAAAAACAATAAATTCAAAAGCATGTAAATCCCACTTCTGAGTACAAATAAAAATTTAAACAAGCTTACAGGCAATTACACTTTTAATACCAAGTTAAGTAAACAGCAAACAGAGGGCGCCCCGCCCTTATACAATCACCAGAGTCGAGCATTCGCACCTGAGCCTGTTCTCTTTTTAAATTTAATTACGAATAAACGAATACCATATGGTGCCACAATAATATCTTAATACAACCCTGGCTTATAGTATTACAGCATTACTTGTTTTACTTGGTGCCTTACTTAAAAGATATCTAACCCAGCCTTTGTTGATTAAACTCTTTCAAACAATAAAACGACGGTAGTTGTGCAGCGACTGCCGCAAATCCGATTGCGACTACCAGGCTTTCAGGACCAGCAGGGGCCAACATTAATCCGAAAAAGCGCAAAACAAAGAAGTATTACATCGCAAGACAGAGCGGACAAAGATTCGCATTAAGACTTAAAACAATGGCCGACGAAAAAGGACAGAACAAAAGGCTTTCCGCCGAAAATTTACGTTTAAAAACAACGTAAATACCTAAGCGGGATCCGTATCTATCCTATTTAGATATTAATCTAAACGAAAAAGCAAAAGCAATTCAAAATAGGCAACAAGCTAACAGAAGGGACGGGCGGGCCGCTGTAATTGGCCATTTATCAAACTGCGAAGGGGTTAGGGAACACCGCTTGCCGGCGCTGCCGCCCTGGTACCCCCGCGCTAAGCGAAACAAACAAACATACACAGATTTTGTATATTACGTGATTTCAGTAAGCACATAAAGATTAAGAAGTGTTTGTCTGACTTCTGTTCTATCTGCTACTGAAAAAAAAAAACATAAATGTAAGCATCAAAATAGTCAGACGCAAAATTGCAAGATTGATTCTTGAACGTTGATAGAAAATAAGCGTAAACGTCCTTCTGAAATACTTGAGGATGCCTTTAATTTCAGATTTTTCTCATGCAAAATTTTGTCAAAGAATAGACGGCCTATCTGTAACAGATGAGAATGAGACTGTGAAAGGACAATAGAAGCCCATATCCATACTGTATAAACGTCAAGCATCCCGAAACGGTGTGAGATAGCATCTACCGCACTATCCCGTCTCTTTGTGCCTTGAGCGATAACGGAAAATATATCACTGTAACGAAAAACAAAAGGGCAGAGGTCCCACTAATTAGAAAACATAATTTATTCCGAAATTAATCTAAAGTAATAACCAATACAAACGAAATTTTCGCAAAGTAATCTCGGCCTAAACACACACACACAGGTGTCGGGGTCCGATTTTGGATAAACTCCATAAAGCTGATTAAAGCCCGGTTTTAAATTCAACGTTTGGGTAATGAAACTTTCTTATCAGCGAGGCTCTTGTTTTGAATTATGACCGCGGCTTATTTAGATAGCCGACGCCACTAGCTTCTCCTGCCCTGGTACCTACTTTGCATACAACCTTTTTAATAATACAACGATATTCTTTTAAAAAAGACATTTTATTCATAAAGGCTTCGAATAAAAAGTTTCCTTAGCCTTTTTAATGCAGAAAAACCCCAACAGCCTTGTCTATCTCTATCCAACCATAACGCGTTGTTTATGCAAAACAGCGAAACCTTTTAAGCTTATCAAATAAACATAAACCAAGAGAGTATACGTAAACATAATAACATAACAGACAGACAATTAGTCACCCCAGCTCACCCCACGATTGTCAAAGGGTAAAATCCGTCTCTGCCAATCCACCCGTGTATAATTTAAGCCATTGTCTATGGTGTTGTGATCGGAAAAGTTAAGTTGTAATCTCTATGGTTACGCTCTCACTGGCTGGAAGGGTTATGAAACTGAATTTGAATTTCGAACTGTTCATTTTTAATGTTTCGAATTGAAATTCATAATTGGAACACATTTTTATGATAAAAATACAGATTGTTTGTTCACGGTGCTACATTTGAAACCTGAATATTAAAATTATCGTTACCAACCTCATTAATAAGATAATAAAGTGTACTTACCAATTAAAATAGACTTTTATTACAAAATCCGAGCATCGAGGCCGGGTGTAGTACACGCAATAAACGAAAAGTTAATACCTTTAAAATGATAATTACAGCAGTTTTGACGCATCAAAATGCATATTAATATCTTAATAACGTTCAACTTAAACCAGAATTACGAGGTGGGCAATAAAAACAAATACACACTGGCTAGTTAATGGGTGTGTTCGTATATCCATGTATGTACAGCAAGATGCCAGATAAAAAAAAGAAAAAAAGATAAAATCCAAAATGGCGATCAAAGAAATGTCACGCGATCTGGCGGTGGCATCTCTATGCAAATATGGGCTTAATTGCAGTTGATATCTTTACTACGATCAGTGAATGGTTTACTTGCATTTCTTTTAAACAATTATGTTGATAGTTGAGGTTGGGTCGTAGTAATTTACAATTAAATATACGATACCCTATATTTAGAAATGGCGGGTGCGGGACGGAGTTAGATTATACTTTGTAAACTAAATAATATCTAGTCAAAATAGATAACATCATCAACCCGCATCGCCATCAAAATTCTGAACATTATAATTCCACAAACCTATAATTATAGTTTTTTGTTGATGAAAAGTTGTACAATCTAAAACATGTTCTTTGATAGAGATTGAAATATTTTGCGAATAATAATGAATTCATTCGGTCATTGATTCGTTCGGAATCCAAAATGCGGAAGCAGATTTTAATATTCATTAAAAATTCGTAATTATAACAATAAATCTTCAGTAAGTCAGAATGTGACTACAAGGGTTTTAAGACTAGTTTGGCTGTAGTCAATTCCTAGTTTACACACTCTGAAAAATTTATGAATGAAGACAACAGTATTTTTTACATCACCTTTAAGATTTATAATTTCATTTTTTTAACCATAATAGGCATCACGCCTATTGCCTATTCACATTTAAAAATATAACATTCGAAATTCAAAGATTTGGCGGCCATATTGGTGTGAGACGCAGTTGTGCGCGCGTCATAATCTGCGTGCTGGATTTGCGGCACAACTTTAGTTATAAACACGTGGGACTGGGATTACCAATGAGAGGAGGGACTAGGTGCAAGTTGTTATTAGTATTTTACATAACGTACATAAATCACACCCATATCCCTTGCCGTTGGGGTGAAGAGATGAAGAAACGTTTGGCTCGTGTAGGTGTGGAAAATTATCCACGAAGATTATGCCACTGAGAAGTAAAATTATGAAAATAGAGTTAGAGATGAATTAGAATTTCGTAGAAAAAGATCTTGAATGGGTTGAATTTAAGATCTTTTTCAATCTTTTCTTGATCTTTAATTCGTAAGGTCTACCCTGTCTTAGAAAGCACCAGTCCCATGTCAGTATATTCCGCTCAGCCGATTAATGCCTCAATATCTTTATCTGTGGCCTATCCTATTTGTGGCCTATCCTATATTATATTGAATCCATATCCAATTCATAGGTTTTTTCACATATTTCCTATTACCTACTCTCTATATTATATATTCTGTGCTATCACTGTATCTCCATTGCACAGTCATGCGTATTTTGGTTGTTCTAAAACAAAAGTCCAGAGCAAATCCTATCTTATATTGACCTGACGCTTAGACCAGCCAATTTTCATGAGCTCCAAACTAGGTTATAGGAAGGCATAACTTTGTTCACCATAGGCAATGAGATCTCACCCGCCCAGCATCCATCATCTACCAACCCATCTTTCCTCACATCCTAAACTGGCTACAGGCTAGATGGTCAGACTCGGTCATCCGGTTGCGGCTAGCTGATCATCCTTTCCCAAACTAGAGCGTGTAACTCCTGAACAAAACTTGCATCCAGTGGTGTTACCCAGCTTGCTGAGGACAGGCTTGTGCCTATCCTCCCTCCTATTTGCCTAGCTCCCTGAGCTAACTCCTACCACTGTATCTCCATCGCATAGCTACTCGCACATTCATACGTATTTATAATGCCAGTATTAGAGGCGGTCGAATTAAACGACGGGCGGGCACCTGCGCCCCGGTTCTTTCTAGAAATTAACTCGAGTGCGCCAACAATGGAGCTTCCAGTGCAGGGACGGACTTAGGAAGGGGTAGTTTCGAGTACTGGGTGGAATGAGATAACATAGAATGTATCAGCAATTGCCTCTCTTCCCGGGAATGCTGCTATTAGCAGGGGATGGATAGATATATACGTTTTTTGCTGGTTCGGGATCTATAAGATAAAATAAATGTACCATAGTAGTAGAACCATTCGAAATAGACGAGTAATGTGATTTAGTTAGACAATGAGCTGACCACCGGCACTGCAGCAATATTCTTTCCTTTGTTAAAAATTACTGAAATAAAGCGTACAAGTACCTATAATTACATTTTGGAAAACAAAAAAAGCCATTTAAAAATTTTGTTGTTAACATAAATTAACTCGTTTTTTTTTTTTAATTGAACAGTGATTTGAGTCTTTCACACAAAACATAGTATTTTTTTTAATATTTTTATTCTTACGCCTGGGTCCGCCCCTGCGCCTCCCGAGAAAGTTTTGCACTGTTATTTTTTCCTCCGACTGCGGTGGCTATATTTCAAACTGTCATACTTAATCTTCTTATCAAAGTTTGTTAAATGCTGTAAGAGTGCACCCGTCTGCGTGGCGAACTTTTCATCTGCCCTCTAATTACATTTAGACTCGCCATTCCCTGAGTTCGCAAAACTTTCACCTAGTCCGCCATGTTTCTTTTATGTTGTTGTTACAATTTGTACACTCTCCTTTATTTTTTAAACTTTTTTTTTACATAGCGCCATTTTGAATTCTCGGCCGTTGTAACAATCGCAGAAATCCTAAGAATTTCAATCAAAATCAATATTAAATTTGCGTACAAAGCTGGAATTGTAGGTATTGTTACCGGGAGAGCAGAAAATCCGTAATTAAAATCCAACTGTTGTTTATTCAGCGTTCGCAATTCGCCGAGTAATACCGGGAGCGCAGCGGGGCCTAGGAGCGAATAATTTATATTTAATTTAAACAAGACGACATTGGTATTCGGAATACGAGTGCGTAATTAAAATTCCCGTCGCGGTAGCCCCCCCCCCCGTACCACGCGACCCCGCGCGACAGTTTTCGCGCCAATTTCAACGCGGGCGGAAATTAATCGTGACAGGAAGACGTGGCGGTCACATCCGGCCGCGTTCCGTTATTGCATACACTTGCATTATCGGACAACATTTAATTAAAATACAATAATTTCCAGCCGGTTATGTCATCTGTACATTATGTTGCAAAAGTTTTTGGCCAATTTACTAACGGCACAAGTCAAATATCTTGTTATAGGCAGAGCTATTTGGGATTACAAAGACCCAACTGGATAAAAAGAAGAAAACTGCCACAAAAAAAAACTACCTACCTATTTATCAATTTAATTCGTGAAAAGAAAACAAAATTTTAACGGATATTGAAAATTATTTTTTTCTTGATTTGGTAATCGGGCAATATGCCAAACTCCACACAAAAATGCTTGTAGGTACCCCTTTCGAAATTCTTCTTCTTAGCGAGTGGATTTTCGAGTCGAATAGCGACCCGATACACCCTGGTGTCAGAGTTTTCAAACCGCCTAGTAGTACAGCTATTAGGCCTCCGACATGGTTTCAGTAACGACCACTATCAAAGACAGCGACCGGGACCGACGGCTTAACGTGCCCTCCGAAGCACGGAATCCTTTTTCTTTTCGGACAATCAGGTGATTCAGCCTGCAATGTCCTAACCAAACTGGGGAAAACCTCACAAAGTGATAAATTGACAAATATCAATTATCAACTTTGTGTTCCCCCCCTGGGAATCGAACCCAGGACCTCCGGATCGTAAGCCCACGGCTCAGACCACTAGACCACGGAGGCAGGAGGTTTCGAAATTCTGATAAATATCTATCGATTAGTTAAATAGCATCAGTTGTCACGGAACTGGTTAGCCATGGATGTAATCGAGACGCGACAAGACAAGAATATTGGTTCGTTAAAAAACCTTATAAAAAGGTCAAACAATTAATAAGTGTCAAAAAAACGTTTAATTAAATTGGTTGGCGATAAAATCATCATAGCATAATCCATTGAGAAGATTTCCATTTGACGACCATTCCGGTATTTGAATTTGGAACCATCAATTTGAATTTCTTCGAAAAATAAAGAAGCTCCATCGAGATACCACGAAATCATTAGTTTTAGATTTTGAATATGGAATCGCTCATTCATGCGCGAAACTCAAATCGCGGGTGCGGATTTCACGCTGGCCAGTAACAATTGTCCGATCTCTGGTGGCATCTCGAAAGGACACATTCGTTTTCGCTAAGGGCCTCTAATGGTCCCGCCTCAACCCAACCGAGCCCTTAAAATTTTAACCGTCTTTTTATTTATAGTGGCTTTTGTCTCCCACGATACTGCCTATCAAAGGGTAAAATCTATTTTGAGCTTTTACTTTTTCGAAAGGTACTGGCCGGTTACAAATATTATCTATGCTGTCCGGAATGAGTCGAATTTTTACTTATAATTCGAATTTGGAACCGAAATGTTCGTTGTTTAAAAAACAAGCACAACAGTGCTTGAGCCAAGTCGTTTATTTTATTAATTTAGAACAAATCAGTGTTTCGTTTATGAAGCTTAATTGCGGGATGATTTATGTAGTAGTTGTCATTGCCTTATCGCGGCATCTGTGTCATTAAATCCAACCGTCGTTAGCCCAGTATGTGGACGTACGATATTTCATGCAATTACGTCTGGTGACACTAGTGTTATTGCTATAATAGACAGGTTATATTTTAAAATTAAAGCGTCTTTAATTATCAAAACGATTATAAACTTTAGGCTTAAGGATGTATGGTAGAAAATTGAAATAAAGTAATAAGAACGCATGGAGAAGTAATAGTAACATCTCCACAGGTGTTGCAACACTATCATCTCACCGCGTCCATTAAAATAATGTGTCTTTCAAAATGGCGCTGACTCTTGATAACAGCAGCCCACAGTTGAGAGCGTCTTCGATCAACGTTTATCTAAAGTATTCTTACTTCAAATGTAATAAATTACGCTCTATCGCCAACAGGAATGCTAATTCAAAATCAAAACTAATTTAGTGGAATCCATTAATCATGTGAGAAAAATAAAATACCTCGCAAATTAAAACTACTTAAGTTCGCATGTCGAACGAATTGATTTTTTCGTTCGTTCCGTTCATTCCGCGCGTCCATTCATCGGATCGACGAAAATTGCATGCGAACAGCTTCGTTACGACTGATGCACGCTAGAGCCGGCGGCATAATCAAGGGCCTTATCTTTGCCTTTAAAAAAACAAAACAGCTCCGCCATTGTTAGTTGTTGGTTAGTTCCGATTGCGACACGGCGATTAAACTACGCGCGCGGCTAATTCGAACGCGGCTCACGCGAGGACGCCATTACAGAATAAAAAGAGCATTTCCCACCGGATAGAGATGTCTAGAGATCCGTGACGTCATCAGGTGGACGCTTTAAATTGTGATCCCTACGTCATTAATTTGACAAATGGCGCGGGTCGCACGCGTGTAATGAACGACGAAGCGGCGTGTGGCTGTTTCACTCTCGCTCCTCACTCGGCGCATTCCTTTCCCGATTTATTTGAATTAAGAATTCTAGAACACGGCCTTTTGTTGCTTTTGCGTTAATCCCTTATACCTTGTTTTAATTTCCACCCTGACACGTTGCTATGAAATGTTGACGGCTATGTAAACAGCCACGCCGCTTTTAGTCGATTTATTTCTGATAGAATTTATTTGACTTTTGAAAGCGGGCTGGAGCTGCTGCAACGATATCTCTTGTCTGTCAAAACATCAGAGACATCGCCGTTAAATTTATCTTAGAGCTAGTGCAACCGGTTCTTATTAATTCTATCATTAACTGTCGGCGAATTTTACACAGAGTAGGTATGGTCAACGTTAATAGAAAATACTTGTCTGCTGCGGATGATTAACGATAATAACAACCTCAATGATAATAGGTTGCTTCTGATCAATGGCCAAGTCTGAAAAGTGTAAAAGTAGAGTCAGTCTCATATATTTTCTACCTAAGTAGATACCCGCAGTTTTCCAAGTCCCTTTAATTTCCTCAATCTCATTAACAAAACCACGGCGCGAAGTAATTAGCGACACAAGCACCAGGCGATCATAAGACACATGGAGCACACTCGACGTCGTCCGCAACGGCAATCCATCACGCTGCAAATTAGTTCTCGCGCCCGCCGCAGCGGCCGCCGGCGCTGCTGTCGCACTCATTAGTGGTCGGTGCAGTACTCCAGGCTTGTTGTGATGTCCTAGTATTCCGGCTTTTATTTTCTAATTAATCGTGTAATTAATAAACGATTAAATTATACATAGTAATATGCTGCACGGCAGAGGTAGAGCCAAGTCTTCTTAAGTAAATCGTTACCGTTGTAAATACAGAAACGAAATGGGATGCTATTAAAGCTAAATAATTTAATAAAGATTTATTGGTGGTGCATGGAAAAACTAAAATAAACACATATTTGTTCCTAATTCCATTATCATCAGAATTTTACCTGACACTCTCCCTTCACAATCGATAAATAAGGGAGTTCACTTCGCACCTAACCCTTTGCGATATTTAATGCAGGATAAATTCGGCGTTGCCTGTCGAGCAATCAGCGCAACATGGCGCCGGGTCGACCTATTATCGCAATTGCATGCTGTCCGCGACCCTGTCTCGGGATTCGGCTATGAAATTCACGACAGATTCTTGAATTATTAAATTGTTTTAAAAACGTTGCATAGCTACCAATAATTCCTAAGAAACAAGTTATTTTTATTACTAAGTCTATTCAATTCAACTACATAAATTGCAAAAAGAATTATATCTATTTAATGAAGTGAAATGAAAATGCAGTAACAAAAGCCATTCATAAAGAGTCCCATCAATTTCTTCTTGTGAAGACAACAAAACTAATATACCTAATTAAAACATGCGTCATGTTGCTGTCTTGCGAATCGCTGTTTCTCTAGCCACTTTAGCGACCCATTTTGACACCATCTGCGACATTCTGAGATATTTACTGTCAATTTATGCCGCCCTGCCGTCTAATTAGTACTGTATTCATTATTTAACCTTAGGTCTATTCTAAAGTACTTGGCAACCTTTTCTCAAACAGATTTTTATTTAGCAACAAACAACCCCGTGTCACAAATACACGAAAACACAAAATCTAACCACCGGAAGTCAGGACATTGCTGCCAACAACATATGGCCGAAAACGATAAATTAAACCGGAAACCTCGCGATTAATTTACCAGGGCAACATAAAGTCGAAAGCAAAAATCGCGCAAATAAATTACGGTGGCGGAAAATGCTTCATTTTAAGGAGTGTAGCTCCTTAATCCACTGGACGCCTGGTGGGTGTAATTACTGAACGCAATATATCGCCATCGACCCCCCAGCCGTGACCCCATGACCCCCCTGCTCTCATCACACGAAATGACTAACGCAACACATGGTACTCTGTTAATTGTCAAGGGTGGTACTACAGATTTGGACTGTTTTTATTATAATAACTTGGAGGGGTGCGCAGTTGTGTTTAGAAAGTGTTTATTGCTCATTTAGACGTTTTGGCGACTTGGGATGTTTATAATTACACATCAAAGTCATTCGTTTTCTTAGAAGGCACTATTGTGTGCGTGCCAAGTCTTTTGAAATCTTTCTACTCTTAAAAATGTCAGAAAGAAAAAAAAAAACAAAAGAAAAAATGTCATCAGAATTGGTGTACATAAAAATTCAGTGTACAAAGCTCATCGGAAAGCGTCAAGTCGTTCACTCCTGATTGCCCTGATCCCCTGGTTGTAATATTTACTGGTCGCACCTATAATTGCCTGATTTAAGGCAGTTTCTATGCCGGCGACGGCCAGCGGATTTCATGAAAAATATTTATTGTCCGTTGGGGTCGGTATGGATTAGACGTATTTGTACGTGATACCTCGTTTTGTTTTCTTTCTCGCCGCTGTGTGGAAATTCTCGTCGTGTTGAAAGGAAAATATGAGCTAGACCTTATTAAAGTGTGGCTTTTATCGGTTCTCGCCACTTTCGCCGTGATGGGAAAAGTTTGTTTGTGTTTCTTGAGATTTTTGTCGATATGTCAAAGTTCCATAAGTTTCGTTATTATAGTAAATATATATGATGCAATACGTGTCAGTTTTATCACAATAATCCATAGAAATGATATGTTCTTTAACTGTCCGGTTGTTCTTTCATTCATGTAGCTTATCACAGTTGTCAGAATTTGGGATCGTTTAATTTTGAATGAACGGAACTGTTCTAAATCTAAATAGTACTGAGTGCTGATTACATCTAGAGCCCCAGAACCACCAAAATCTTCAAGTAGACACAGTACTATCAACTCTACAATCAATCTTCCAGCAGACACCTCAAGACATCAAATCGCTATCCATCTGTCCGGAGTGGATTTTCGCTATCCAGGGCATTTGTTCCTTACCCTGATTATTCACCCTTTTCACTGCCCGCGCTTCCTGCGGGCCTGGTAGCTGCAGGACGTGTCGATTACAAATCTTACAAGATTTACTGGATCTTGTTGAGAATAAACAAAGTATTTGCCGTTCAGAAACAATTTTGCGAAGGGACAAAGCCAAGGTTTACGACAGGGATCAGAAATGTTGCATTTCAGTAAGAATTTCGTAAAATATTTGAAATATTTTGAAGATGGTATCTTTTTGTGGTTCGATTATTTGTTGGAAGTATAAATCAGTAGCTGTTTGATATGAATGTGACTAAAGTAGAAAATGTCCCGTTTGCGCTGCGATTGCCTTATATCGCCAAATGGAGGGGAAGCCTATCTTCGCCAAACACCAAAACAGTTGTTTGTGTCCACCGGCAAACCATGGGCAGGAAAAACAAATTACTAATAATGAGTTATGGAATGACCACAGTTTTGTTGGTGTTCCAGTTTTGCCTGGAGTATTATTTACTATAAATTTCGCTATTTCATTCAGCTTTCGTGGATTTTTCTGGACCTATACCTATTTTCATATTAAAATTCTTGTCCTTGTTCCGAATAACATCGATTTTTCAAATGTTCACCTAAATCAAATTCATTATCAGCCGTCCAAAAACCACCAGGACGGCGGAATCTTCAAATATCAGTAGCGATTTATCAAGTTTAGGGCACCAGGAGAGTGCAGCCCTTCGCAGGAGTCCGAGGGCTGACCGAGGGCTATCTCGGGCCGGCTTTATGAAAACTAATGCCTTCATTTGCCGTCGAGCCGACCGCCGATAAGCTATGTCACCCTGGTACCCGGATTACGATTTCGGGATTTACCCCGGACGGGATGTCCTGATAAAAGTTTTCGGGACTGTTTTGAGCCGTGTTTGCAATGTTAATGTGCTGGAATTGGACGTTTTCATAATTGTACATGAAGGTCTGAAAGTAGAGCTTATTAAATGGCCACGAAAACAAGGTAACATAGTAGTAATCCTAATGAAGAAACCCTCAGAGTTAGTAATCGCAACTACCCTCCACAAACACGGAACTACAATTCGCAGCGGAGCACGAGCTCATATTTACCAAACTAAACACGACGGCCTCAGGGGCAACTCGGGCGATCCGAATTAAACCTTAATTAGGGAAAAACGGGATTTATCGCTCTCGGTAATACCTCACTTTCGCCCACCTGCCCCGCGCCAACGAGATTGCGTAACTAATAATATTGCGAACGTTTGTTTGGATTTGCTTTTAAGCACTTGGCTTGTTTTTACGTAATTTGTTTTGGAAGCGGTGCACTGGATTTGCGCTGAAAAGGATTTTGAAAGCAGCATTTTGTAAAGTATAAAAAAGTCTTGTAGCTGATTTCTACGGCGTAGCAATACTGTAGCATTTTTTTTTGTTTATTTGCCTCCACGCAAAGCGCAGAACAGATTCCTTTCAGAATAATTTCATATTTTATATTTCTTAGACAAAGTAAAACTGCCTTTTATTTAGTAAGCTGTTGAATTGACTCTTTGTCTGTCTCGTAAAGAATATAGGCGTAATTACTTGCATTGGCGTTTTGTTCAATACAAAACTTGTATGGTTAAAGATTATGTTCAAAAATATTGTGGACGTTTTCCAATTTATACGGAATAAAAAAAATTATGAATAGTAATTAAATAATTACTATTTATTTCTAGCCAATTTAGGATACGACGTTTAGGATAACATCACTACAACCCTATTCTCTAAAAAAAATCGTTTTGACGTTTCTTAAAGAGTTGCTGATTTGACTAGTGGAAAAGTAGCGTATTGTACGTATGTTTTAAAATTGGAATACTTTCTAAGAAAACGTCAAGACAACACACATAGACGACGTTCCTCAAACGCCCCGGAATTTCAATATCGCGCGACTTCAACTCAAGTATCCAGTAAGTTACATTCCCGAATTCTTGAAGCCCTGGTACAACACGGTAAATTATAAATTCTCACTTGGCTCCTGGTAAGAATTCAGACAATTCCTTGGTATTACAGTTGGTGGAATTCTTACCCCCGTCGTTATTTAATTCGCCTTCAAGGTAATTAAAATCCAAAAACTTGGTCCTAATTAAATTTTATACTCTCCGGAGCTGGCGTTGCTGGGAGATTTTAAAATTGGGCTTTTTAGGTAAAGAAGAGACTTATTAAATTCGAATTAAATTAGTAGTGAAATAGAACAACAGTTTTTTTACTATATTTCGATTAAATTTAGGTATTGTGCCATTGTAAGATCTTAGTGAGTTTATTCTTCTCAGATATTAAAAAAAAGTTTTTTTTTGTTAAATCTTTTACACTTCGTAATTTCGTATTCATTTTCGTTTTTGACAAAATCCTCCACTTTTACTTTAGTAACTTTCCAAGGTTTTTTTCGTATTCCACTGAATTTCGACTTGCACTGCAACATACACCGTCACCCCCCCCTCTCTGCGGGACGTGTCGCCCAGCCCAAATTACCTTTTTAACTTTTCCTATTTAGGGAAAACTGGGTAAAGCCGGGCGCTCACAATAATCATCATAGATATAGCCACGAGTGGTTAGATCCAAATTGTCATATTGTTATTAGAGGAAAAGATGATCGTAAAAAATAGTAATCATTGGGACGATAATTTGTGACTTGGCCTAACTTTTAACATATTTTAATTTACCGTAACATTTTGCATATTTTCTAGACCCAATTTTAAATATTTCGACCATTCTAAAATATAAATAAAAATTCATGTCATGTGTCAGCAAATTGCATTCTTGCATTCTCATAAAAATATTATTTGGAAATTAGATACCTTCTTTATATTTTTAAAATGATCTAAACTAAACTAGAGTTGACACTGCATTTGTTAAATAATATTTACCTAATTATTCAAAATACTGTTCACCGATACTAAAATTCCAAGACACCCCTTCACAAAACAGCCAAACAGTTAGCACAAGCAACATAAGTTTATAATAACCAACCCCTAAGGGTGCGGGGTGACAGAACTTAATACTAAAATCTTATTACAATTAGCCCGATTTGCATATAGGAGTCATTTATCAAGCGCATGTGCAGTGGTGCATTTAGAACTATTTTTGAGCCGTTTTCGTTGAGGACAATGCAACGACATGGTATTATGTTATGTGAGCGTTTGATGTTATAAAAAGGGTGAGGGAAGGGGTAAAGGAGTTAGTATAAGAGTTTGGAGTGTAATTTTTTGGGTGTATTTTTTTTACCTTTAAATATTTTTTTATAGAATTATTGGATTATATTATTCAGTGTTTTAGGAATTATGAGTCCCTATGACTCTAGTTATATAACTATAATTGAATCGTTTTCTTATTCATAAATCATACTTCAAAAATATTCTTTAGCCTACATAAATGTTTTGACTACCTACTCCAAAAAGTGATGCCCAAAACTAAATCCTATATAGCTTACTCAGTTTAATACGCCAACCCTCTCCCCGCTGGCGGCAAAATTAACAAATCCAGATCAGTGTTATGATTTATGCTCTCTGTTATCGGGCGCCATTTTACATTACGCCGCGAATAAAATAATTCCCACATACAAATGCAAATTCCATTGTGCCAGTGTCTCCGCTGCGTTTTGTTGCAACACAAACATTGTAATTTTACACTGCTGGATTTTTGGACGCGTCAAAAATGGCGGAAACTTGTTTAATGCAATATAATTTTTTTTATTTTTATATATCCTATCGGTATAATATTTGTTTTCAGAGCGTCAATGGAAGCCGTTTTTGCTTCAATAACTGATTGTCAACTCATTGCCTGATTTATTCGTCCAAACTCCAAACTCTTTGCCCAAGTGTCAACAAAAAACCTCTTCTGAATTTTAAAGTTTCTATGTCCTGAAAAAGAAGCTTTTGGTACATTCTATGTTTTGTCCAGCAAAGACGTAATTTCTAATTATACATTAAAAAATACCTCAACAATATTTAAACGCTCGCTCGAAATTGTTATTGCGACAACAAAACGACAATAACGAGTCCAATTAATAAAAGCCAGACTTAAACAGATCTCCGAAGTGTCGTAAAACTCCGTTTTTATCCCCAAGGGGTTATGGACCCGGCATTATGACCCGGGGCGTGGACCCGTGGTCCCGTGGTCCAGCGAGGGTCCAAAGTTAATGAACTAATCTAGATATTAACAATACATTAGAGCGCCATGTTTCGTTGTCGTTGCAAGATAGTGAAAGGGTTCAACGCTCTAATTTCAAACGCTGTTATTAGAATTAGAAATGTTTTCATCGCGTCACAGATTGCGTTGTGTAACCGGCTTGGCAGGGACACTACCGTGTCCCTAATTTGACAGTTCTGATTTATGAGCGGCGAATTGCGAAATTACGAAATTTAGTTTGTAATTGTAATTTTATGAGTCTATTTTTCGTCGACCAATTCCACCCCAATCAAAAACCCCAAACGCTAATCATTTTACGGGCAACAATGAGCGGGGTGAAAACATCCAAATTACATACGAAATTACGCGAAAAACTAATCGAATCACAAAACAATCGCGCCGATGTCTGGGAACCTCGTGCAAAATTCATAGTGACAGTTAATTTGGAAATGCACCCGTACAGCGGGTACCAGGGGCGCAGAAACGCGGGGAGATTACTTATTCACGAGACGTATAACATATTGCTGAAGTAATTGCTCGAATTCAACCTGCGAGCGCGTTATGAACTCCTGCTACCATAACGAGAAGAGTTGCCTAATTTCTAATTGATTCTAATCATTTAATGGAGCGCAGCAGTGAAACCGCCAAGTCTCTTATCTCAATTTTGTATATTTATTAATAATGTGATGTCTCTTTGTTCCAGGTTTATCAACGCGAGACGTAGGATAGTGCAGCCAATGATAGACCAGTCAAATAGAGCAGGTAACATTTTTCTTGTACATCTATTAATCCTGCACGATATATGACCTCATAAAACCATCGTATGAAATTTTAACGAATTGGAAAGCACTCTAGAGTATTCCTTCTTTCCCAATAAGTATCACTTAAACTCGAGCAACCCTTTGTTCAACTGACCGTCGATAGGCATTGCGCTCACGTGTCGACGCTTCGAATTCGGCACGTCCGAACGACTTTGAAGTCCGAAATTGAGTTTGGCTGACCACAAAGTGTGCCTCGTACCTCGTAGAAGGTTCATACAGTATGCAGGCGGCCGCATGCACCTGAGTAACGGGCGGGCCGTCCCTCGAGATCTTTCGAGAGCTTTTAACGCTGACCATCGGAGTTATGTGCTCCTAGTAGCTCGCCAGCTGCGACCTGCAAGTAATGACTGCGCTAGAAGAAAATTTAGCGCTTGTTTACGTGCTCTCTTGAACATAAAGTGTAGTTTTAAAATGTGTGTTTATTTTTCTAAGTGCACGCTATTGATATTGTACAATTTTGCGAGAACTTGCCAAGTTCTTTGTTTTGGCGACGCCGGCGAACCTTGAAATCTGAACTGCACTTTTCGTCTTGCCACAAACAATGCATCTAACTAAAACAAGTAGCATTTCTGTTATTCAACATACTTCAACAAAACGTTCCGTTTTTATTTCAAAGTCAATTAGATTGATCGAACATCCTCCTGACAAAAGAAAACAGCTCAAATAATTCGGCCAAACTGCAGCTAAGCAAAAACGACCGGACCACGAACATATAAAATGAGAAAGTGGGACAAAAACGCGACATTCCTGACGAGGCAAATTTTTTGTCCCTCCGACAATATGGAATAGAATTACAAACGACCAATTCTATTTTTACTTTGTAATTGTAGCACACAGTCCATAAAACGTCCCCGGCGTAGCTAACAAAAATTCCTGGCTGGAAAAAAGGAGGTTGGAGAAAAAGGGCTTACTTTTGCGAAGCGGGAACGCAAGAAGGGTAAAAAAGAATAATGTCCGAATTCGTTGACCCGTCCCGGGCTATCCATCACCGCCCCTCGCCTATCGCCGATGTATGCTCGCCTGGTGCCTTTATCTAGATGTGTGGATGTATTCGAGGGCCTTGCCTACGCCGGATTAGAAACGCTATTTTGTCTGTCTGTAATTTCGTGAATAAATAAAGTGAGAGCGAAAACTTGGAGGACATTTCGTGTTCAACTTGCTCAGTTGTATCTTTTATGTACGTTCTGTGATCCGCTGAAATACGTCCTCTCAGTGGCATCATATTTTATTTAAATTTTAAAATACCACCTGCAGAGGTGTGATGAGTAGAGTACACGAATTAATCCTCTCACGGAGCTGTATAAACGATCGCTGGAACGTTCGATGGGCGAACGAATTGTAATTTACAGGCTGGCACGTTAATGGCGTCGCATCAGAGTGCAATTTATGCCCTTATAATAAATTCATTAGCTCTGGAACACGGCGTTGTGTATATGGCCGACGACCACTGACAACGTTATGTCCCGGTATGTGCTGCGATGTATTAATACATCGATGACCATTATCGGTTAAAGTAATATGTATGATGATAAGCTTGGATAAGTAGACAAATGTGGCGTAATAGAAGAAACACAAGTATTAGAAAAACTTGCTTGCATTACGAATGCGTTAGATAATAATCATGTGTCAATCTTGCATGACTTAACATTTGATCTATTTATGTCTGATACAAAGATATGTAAGAAAGACTACAATGTAGTTTATATCCAGCATAATAATGTCAATATTAATTCAGTGCAAAAACTCCCAGTTGTATAAAATAGCTCTGAATAACACAAGACGGAATAATTGGTAATTGTGATTGACAGCCCATCATAAGGCGGTCCCTTAATGAGAACAAAAAGCGATTGACTCGTTACGAATTTCGATAAGGAGACGCTTTGCCAAATTCGGAGTTGGGGCGAGGGAGCACGCACCAAGAATACATAAGCGCGCGACCGAAATAATATAGTGATTGGAAAAGCGCCTTTTGGCTTGACCACAGGAAATGCGGTGGCCATTTTCTTTAGTCCATTGCCAAAACAATTTTCCATCTATCCTTCCACCCTCCGGTTTTTCCATTTTCCGTCGTCGGCAAACTTGGCGGCGCCCGCATCCTGTTCGCCGGGGGAATTTAGAATTCTCTGTTTTATGTTGTCGACTGCTTTAAAGTTGAGCTAACTCCGCCAGAATTTTGACGCCCTGGTACTTTAGGAGATTGCACCGATGGATATTTCTGAACAGATGGACGGAGTTTGCTGGACTTTTTGCTGACTCCTTAGCCGTTGCAGTTTTAATGGATCTAGGGTTTGGTTAAAGGGAATATTTTGGTAGATTAATCTGCATTCTCTTGAGGAAAAAGAAGACCACTACTGTTGGAGAATCTTCGAAGCTTAAAACTTTTTTAAAGATCAAAGGCAAAGTTGTCATCCGTATACAATGCCAAAACTCTACGTGATACATTTTCTGAACTGCAGATTACAACTGATTTATCACAAATCTCTGTATTGGCTTGTGTCCCAGACTTCACTATAAGATGATTAATTGGCTATCTCCCTCTGTCATTATTAGATGTCTCCGAACAATATAGCGATCAAGGCCGCGTCCTGAGATCGCCCATCGCCACTAAATCATAGTTTCCTGGTGGAACTCCGCCCCGGGCCGCGGGGGCTCCGTTATTGCTTCCTGTGCTGCCGTCCTGGTACAGGACCCACGCTCCACCGGAGGCAGTGTCTCGAAGAACTTGGGGCTACAGACAATAATGGCCAATCGATTGGCAATAAACAAAGTACTTGGCGTAACCACTACCGTGCGATCGAAGACATATAAATGTACGGTTGAAATAATTCACCTATATCTATCATTATGGTTAGGAAAACTTTTTCGCGCGCAGTTGAAAAAGTCCAAGTTAGAAAACTTCCCATTCCGCGATAAAACTGCTTTTGTTAAACTTTGTCATCGCTCTAAATGACGGAAATTATTTTTAAAACTTTTATTGTGAACGCTGACAAATTTTATTGTGTTAGAAAAGTTTTTTTCACTGTTATTTGCTTTAGCCAAGTTTTCGTGGAACATGACGATTTTGCGGCAATTATTATTTGGCAAAATTCGTGAAAACTTTCGTATTTAATTTCAGTTTTATGTATGACAATTATTGAATATTATTAATGGAATACCTACCAAGGATAATTCTATTAATTTACATAAGAATTCTCATAAGCGACCAAATATTATTACTAACATTTCCAAATAAAAAACGGTAGTAATAAAAAGCCAAGTTATTCAATCTAATTTAGAATTCAACTCACTAAAAGCACTTACAGATTATCGCTAACATCATCGATTTTAATCCCGAAATTCGAATTCCGCCAATAAAACCGCCGAACAAAAACCGAAGACATTAGCCAACTCCCGTGTTTGTCTCTCTGAGAGCAATGGCGCGTGCCTCCATAAAGAGGCAGCAGGAAATCGGCGACTGTAATGGACGAACGCCATTACTTTCGATTGATAATCCCTCAGAAGCATGGCGTTCGGAAGCCATAACAGTTTTGTGGCAAAATTGAGCGAATTCCCAGCGTTTCGATGACTGAGGATATTTGAGGGATTTTGTAGTAAGGTTAAGTTTGAGGTGGGGTTCGCGAACTATGCGCATGCAAACCATTTGGTAAAAGTGCGTTATGTATGTAAAACAGGAAGTTTATATCATTGAATCATTACTTCGAGGGTTGCTCTAGTTTTGTTGCTATAAAAATGCCATAATATAATTTCACGTGATACCCTATTTACCCACAATCTTTGCTTTTATTATTCATTTTTTGGCTTGGTTTGTTGTTTTATAATTATTTTACTTATTAAAATAAGTCAAATGCTAACGAAAAGGCAAACTTCTCGATTTTATTAATGATTTAGTATTTCTTTGTGCGGTTTCACATGTGATTGACTTAATTTTTCCGTGAAAAAAGTATATTTTCCTGAGATAAACAGAAGCAACGTAATGATCTTACAAATCGAATATTGTAGTTTTACGAAACGTACACCAGAAGCAACATCCAGCATAATTAACCGTACAGTGTTCTACCCGGCAGTGTTCCCGCATGCGGGCCCCAGCGGCGCGTACAGCCCCGAGGCCACGATGGGCTACATGATGGACGGCCAGCAGATGATGCACCGGCCACCGGCGGACCCTGCCTTCCACCAGGGCTACCACTACCCGGCCGAGTATTATGGACACCATCTCTAATACCCAGCACTTGTACATGTGAGTATTGGATTTCTCTAGAATTTCTTCTTATTCTCGAGTGCATGTATTTAAATTCTTGAAGCCCAAAACTTGGCCTCTTAAATTAATTTATTTACAAGTCCTGATATTTAATATCACCCCTACCACTTCTGTCAATTTTAGGAGTCCCATTTCCAGCAGTGGACGCAAAAAATGTTAATATTAATAGTAAATGTGAGGCTTGGCAGTCACACAACTGTGCAGTGTAGTGTGATTTCACCATATTGATACAAAATGCGTATTTTTCTGTTTACTGATGTATGTTTTATTTCTACTACTTCCAGATATGAATAACAGAGACATCGCCCGGCTCGCTGCTCGCTGAAGCCGGCTGATCGAAACTTACGGCTCCAACACACACTGGCGACACGCCGCCGCGCCGCGCGACGCTGCAGCGGGCCCGCAGCAGACCCGCAGCAGATCCGCAGCGACGCCGCACGCGCCGCGGCCACGCGAAATCAACAATCAGGAGAACGATGCTAACATGTACATAACGCGACATTTTGTAATATTTGAAACAGTATACGATCTCCTAAAATAAGATTTAAAGTCAACTTAAATATTAAAATTAAATGTAAATTTACGCGAAGTGACACTTGGACGCTGTATTATATCTGGTGCAATCACCTCCTAATTATTAATAAAAAACAATGAACAGTTTTATCATTTCGGAACAATAGGAGCAAAGTTGATGAATGTAACAATAAAAAAAACGGTTTGATAGTTATCGTATAAATATTTATAGCTAATTGTGTATTGTTATTACGTACATATAAATAAATAATTGAATAGTTGTAAGTTGTAACTATCACTGGAAGTACTAAGGGCGCATAGGACAGAGAATCGAAAACAGAAGATTTTGTAAAGTATTGTGTATGGAAAATGTTGTTTTAGTACGGCTTCTGAACCACTTTTGTTTTAAAAGAATCGATATGAACAGACACGAGAGATGTCGCATTTTACATCCAGGGGCACGTTAGTGTTCCGGCAAGTTCTCTAAAAAGGGGGCCATTTGTTAAACTATTCTTAGTTCTGCAGACGCTTTTAAACCTCACCTGTTCATAACGATTTTTAATCTTAAAGCTATCTTTTTTACTTTTTGAGTTTAAAACGTTTCTATTACCTAAGTAATTTATTCATCAAATTTATTGTCAAGCTTTGAACGTACTTCTAGATGAACGTCAATTTCGTGGATTCTAAGTTTTATTGTCCGTAGTTTTGTGTTACAGGTGATTAAACATATCTTCGAATATATCTGGGCTTTTGATATTAGTATAAAGGTCACTAAATAGGTTTATCGTTGAGAAAAATACCTACTCTTTCAATGTGGTCTAAATTTGGCCATTAGAAAATTGATTAATGAAAAAGCTGCGAAACGAGACTTTTGTTTAGAAACTTTTTCACTAACCTCAACAAGTCCTATATTTATTATTAAAATAATGATATTGTAAAGCGGATATCATTGTTTCACCTTGCCTTGGTGTTCATTAAAGTAGCACAATTGTAACCGATGTATACGAGGAAAATGATATTTTATGATGTTAAAAAAGATATTTTAGGTCTATTTTGACTTGATAACTGACGTTAATTGCCTTCTATGTTACCAGGAGACCATACGTTTTAAAACTAAACAATATTTTGAAGGGCTATTATTGTTAGAACCCTGTCAAACGTTTCACGAAAATATATTAATTTCTAATGCATCAATTATGAAACAAAAATCATGTGATTTTCATGACTGAATAAATTTTGAGCTTCTCCTAGATTACTTCTTAACTCTGTTATATTTCGTGGAGAAAACAAATTATACTGCTTTCGGCACTGTACTTCTCACAAAAAATATATCATTAGAAAAAAAATACCTCTTCAATAGACTTGGCAGGTCCACTACTGTGTAACCAACGTGTAACATTTTGTGTGAAGTATAGTGACTGCTGATAATATTTCTGTCAATAGAGAACACCTGTAATTGTACCTTAATAAAATTCAAAGCACTTGGTATACAGCAAGGAATATTTTATCAACTGACTATACAAGAACAATGTTAAAATCTCGTTTAATTACACTAAAGAAGATATTCGAATTCCAAAAATTAAAATATGCAGTTGATAAAAATTTGCTAGTTTACAATTTTCAGAATTTCAAATTTTGGATCCTTAAATATTAAATCTCCATGAGAAATACGTTGAATGTAATGCGTGTGCGCATTACTGCCTTAGCCATGTATACGAGTGGAAAATGTCATATTGGTCCTACGTATTTGGTCCTACTATAAGCGAGGTAGGTTAACCGAAGACAAGCTTTATTATAGACTATAACAGCATTCAAAGCGGTGCAGCTGAATTGGTCGTGACGTTTTTTATATATTATATTCGATTCGTATACTTCTGTATCGTATACTAGAGCCAGCTCTACATTAGCAACGATTATTTTAACCAGAGTTTTCACATATGAACGTCGTTATTCTTGGCCCCCAATCTCGTATATCTTATGTTTCCATTAAGTTCCTCACTTTGCGTTTGAATCTTAAATACATTTAATTTACTTACTTATAAAAAATAAGTTGTAAAAACTGATTAAAATCCGAGTATGATTAAAAGAGAACTTGGCCACTTTTTAACAAGTCAGCTGCGCCGCTTTGAATGCTGTTATAGTCTATAATAAAGCTTGTCTTCGGTTAACCTACCTCGCTTATAGTAGGACCAAATACGTAGGACCAATATGACATTTTCCACTCGTATACATGGCTAAGGCAGTAATGCGCACACGCATTACATTCAACGTATTTCTCATGGAGATTTAATATTTAAGGATCCAAAATTTGAAATTCTGAAAATTGTAAACTAGCAAATTTTTATCAACTGCATATTTTAATTTTTGGAATTCGAATATCTTCTTTAGTGTAATTAAACGAGATTTTAACATTGTTCTTGTATAGTCAGTTGATAAAATATTCCTTGCTGTATACCAAGTGCTTTGAATTTTATTAAGGTACAATTACAGGTGTTCTCTATTGACAGAAATATTATCAGCAGTCACTATACTTCACACAAAATGTTACACGTTGGTTACACAGTAGTGGACCTGCCAAGTCTATTGAAGAGGTATTTTTTTCTAATGATATATTTTTTGTGAGAAGTACAGTGCCGAAAGCAGTATAATTTGTTTTCTCCACGAAATATAACAGAGTTAAGAAGTAATCTAGGAGAAGCTCAAAATTTATTCAGTCATGAAAATCACATGATTTTTGTTTCATAATTGATGCATTAGAAATTAATATATTTTCGTGAAACGTTTGACAGGGTTCTAACAATAATAGCCCTTCAAAATATTGTTTAGTTTTAAAACGTATGGTCTCCTGGTAACATAGAAGGCAATTAACGTCAGTTATCAAGTCAAAATAGACCTAAAATATCTTTTTTAACATCATAAAATATCATTTTCCTCGTATACATCGGTTACAATTGTGCTACTTTAATGAACACCAAGGCAAGGTGAAACAATGATATCCGCTTTACAATATCATTATTTTAATAATAAATATAGGACTTGTTGAGGTTAGTGAAAAAGTTTCTAAACAAAAGTCTCGTTTCGCAGCTTTTTCATTAATCAATTTTCTAATGGCCAAATTTAGACCACATTGAAAGAGTAGGTATTTTTCTCAACGATAAACCTATTTAGTGACCTTTATACTAATATCAAAAGCCCAGATATATTCGAAGATATGTTTAATCACCTGTAACACAAAACTACGGACAATAAAACTTAGAATCCACGAAATTGACGTTCATCTAGAAGTACGTTCAAAGCTTGACAATAAATTTGATGAATAAATTACTTAGGTAATAGAAACGTTTTAAACTCAAAAAGTAAAAAAGATAGCTTTAAGATTAAAAATCGTTATGAACAGGTGAGGTTTAAAAGCGTCTGCAGAACTAAGAATAGTTTAACAAATGGCCCCCTTTTTAGAGAACTTGCCGGAACACTAACGTGCCCCTGGATGTAAAATGCGACATCTCTCGTGTCTGTTCATATCGATTCTTTTAAAACAAAAGTGGTTCAGAAGCCGTACTAAAACAACATTTTCCATACACAATACTTTACAAAATCTTCTGTTTTCGATTCTCTGTCCTATGCGCCCTTAGTACTTCCAGTGATAGTTACAACTTACAACTATTCAATTATTTATTTATATGTACGTAATAACAATACACAATTAGCTATAAATATTTATACGATAACTATCAAACCGTTTTTTTTATTGTTACATTCATCAACTTTGCTCCTATTGTTCCGAAATGATAAAACTGTTCATTGTTTTTTATTAATAATTAGGAGGTGATTGCACCAGATATAATACAGCGTCCAAGTGTCACTTCGCGTAAATTTACATTTAATTTTAATATTTAAGTTGACTTTAAATCTTATTTTAGGAGATCGTATACTGTTTCAAATATTACAAAATGTCGCGTTATGTACATGTTAGCATCGTTCTCCTGATTGTTGATTTCGCGTGGCCGCGGCGCGTGCGGCGTCGCTGCGGATCTGCTGCGGGTCTGCTGCGGGCCCGCTGCAGCGTCGCGCGGCGCGGCGGCGTGTCGCCAGTGTGTGTTGGGAGGCCGGGTAGAGTTTCGATCAGCCGGCTTCAGCGAGCAGCGAGCCGGGCGATGTCTCTGTTATTCATATCTGGAAGTAGTAGAAATAAAACATACATCAGTAAACAGAAAAATACGCATTTTGTATCAATATGGTGAAATCACACTACACTGCACAGTTGTGTGACTGCCAAGCCTCACATTTACTATTAATATTAACATTTTTTGCGTCCACTGCTGGAAATGGGACTCCTAAAATTGACAGAAGTGGTAGGGGTGATATTAAATATCAGGACTTGTAAATAAATTAATTTAAGAGGCCAAGTTTTGGGCTTCAAGAATTTAAATACATGCACTCGAGAATAAGAAGAAATTCTAGAGAAATCCAATACTCACATGTACAAGTGCTGGGTATTAGAGATGGTGTCCATAATACTCGGCCGGGTAGTGGTAGCCCTGGTGGAAGGCAGGGTCCGCCGGTGGCCGGTGCATCATCTGCTGGCCGTCCATCATGTAGCCCATCGTGGCCTCGGGGCTGTACGCGCCGCTGGGGCCCGCATGCGGGAACACTGCCGGGTAGAACACTGTACGGTTAATTATGCTGGATGTTGCTTCTGGTGTACGTTTCGTAAAACTACAATATTCGATTTGTAAGATCATTACGTTGCTTCTGTTTATCTCAGGAAAATATACTTTTTTCACGGAAAAATTAAGTCAATCACATGTGAAACCGCACAAAGAAATACTAAATCATTAATAAAATCGAGAAGTTTGCCTTTTCGTTAGCATTTGACTTATTTTAATAAGTAAAATAATTATAAAACAACAAACCAAGCCAAAAAATGAATAATAAAAGCAAAGATTGTGGGTAAATAGGGTATCACGTGAAATTATATTATGGCATTTTTATAGCAACAAAACTAGAGCAACCCTCGAAGTAATGATTCAATGATATAAACTTCCTGTTTTACATACATAACGCACTTTTACCAAATGGTTTGCATGCGCATAGTTCGCGAACCCCACCTCAAACTTAACCTTACTACAAAATCCCTCAAATATCCTCAGTCATCGAAACGCTGGGAATTCGCTCAATTTTGCCACAAAACTGTTATGGCTTCCGAACGCCATGCTTCTGAGGGATTATCAATCGAAAGTAATGGCGTTCGTCCATTACAGTCGCCGATTTCCTGCTGCCTCTTTATGGAGGCACGCGCCATTGCTCTCAGAGAGACAAACACGGGAGTTGGCTAATGTCTTCGGTTTTTGTTCGGCGGTTTTATTGGCGGAATTCGAATTTCGGGATTAAAATCGATGATGTTAGCGATAATCTGTAAGTGCTTTTAGTGAGTTGAATTCTAAATTAGATTGAATAACTTGGCTTTTTATTACTACCGTTTTTTATTTGGAAATGTTAGTAATAATATTTGGTCGCTTATGAGAATTCTTATGTAAATTAATAGAATTATCCTTGGTAGGTATTCCATTAATAATATTCAATAATTGTCATACATAAAACTGAAATTAAATACGAAAGTTTTCACGAATTTTGCCAAATAATAATTGCCGCAAAATCGTCATGTTCCACGAAAACTTGGCTAAAGCAAATAACAGTGAAAAAAACTTTTCTAACACAATAAAATTTGTCAGCGTTCACAATAAAAGTTTTAAAAATAATTTCCGTCATTTAGAGCGATGACAAAGTTTAACAAAAGCAGTTTTATCGCGGAATGGGAAGTTTTCTAACTTGGACTTTTTCAACTGCGCGCGAAAAAGTTTTCCTAACCATAATGATAGATATAGGTGAATTATTTCAACCGTACATTTATATGTCTTCGATCGCACGGTAGTGGTTACGCCAAGTACTTTGTTTATTGCCAATCGATTGGCCATTATTGTCTGTAGCCCCAAGTTCTTCGAGACACTGCCTCCGGTGGAGCGTGGGTCCTGTACCAGGACGGCAGCACAGGAAGCAATAACGGAGCCCCCGCGGCCCGGGGCGGAGTTCCACCAGGAAACTATGATTTAGTGGCGATGGGCGATCTCAGGACGCGGCCTTGATCGCTATATTGTTCGGAGACATCTAATAATGACAGAGGGAGATAGCCAATTAATCATCTTATAGTGAAGTCTGGGACACAAGCCAATACAGAGATTTGTGATAAATCAGTTGTAATCTGCAGTTCAGAAAATGTATCACGTAGAGTTTTGGCATTGTATACGGATGACAACTTTGCCTTTGATCTTTAAAAAAGTTTTAAGCTTCGAAGATTCTCCAACAGTAGTGGTCTTCTTTTTCCTCAAGAGAATGCAGATTAATCTACCAAAATATTCCCTTTAACCAAACCCTAGATCCATTAAAACTGCAACGGCTAAGGAGTCAGCAAAAAGTCCAGCAAACTCCGTCCATCTGTTCAGAAATATCCATCGGTGCAATCTCCTAAAGTACCAGGGCGTCAAAATTCTGGCGGAGTTAGCTCAACTTTAAAGCAGTCGACAACATAAAACAGAGAATTCTAAATTCCCCCGGCGAACAGGATGCGGGCGCCGCCAAGTTTGCCGACGACGGAAAATGGAAAAACCGGAGGGTGGAAGGATAGATGGAAAATTGTTTTGGCAATGGACTAAAGAAAATGGCCACCGCATTTCCTGTGGTCAAGCCAAAAGGCGCTTTTCCAATCACTATATTATTTCGGTCGCGCGCTTATGTATTCTTGGTGCGTGCTCCCTCGCCCCAACTCCGAATTTGGCAAAGCGTCTCCTTATCGAAATTCGTAACGAGTCAATCGCTTTTTGTTCTCATTAAGGGACCGCCTTATGATGGGCTGTCAATCACAATTACCAATTATTCCGTCTTGTGTTATTCAGAGCTATTTTATACAACTGGGAGTTTTTGCACTGAATTAATATTGACATTATTATGCTGGATATAAACTACATTGTAGTCTTTCTTACATATCTTTGTATCAGACATAAATAGATCAAATGTTAAGTCATGCAAGATTGACACATGATTATTATCTAACGCATTCGTAATGCAAGCAAGTTTTTCTAATACTTGTGTTTCTTCTATTACGCCACATTTGTCTACTTATCCAAGCTTATCATCATACATATTACTTTAACCGATAATGGTCATCGATGTATTAATACATCGCAGCACATACCGGGACATAACGTTGTCAGTGGTCGTCGGCCATATACACAACGCCGTGTTCCAGAGCTAATGAATTTATTATAAGGGCATAAATTGCACTCTGATGCGACGCCATTAACGTGCCAGCCTGTAAATTACAATTCGTTCGCCCATCGAACGTTCCAGCGATCGTTTATACAGCTCCGTGAGAGGATTAATTCGTGTACTCTACTCATCACACCTCTGCAGGTGGTATTTTAAAATTTAAATAAAATATGATGCCACTGAGAGGACGTATTTCAGCGGATCACAGAACGTACATAAAAGATACAACTGAGCAAGTTGAACACGAAATGTCCTCCAAGTTTTCGCTCTCACTTTATTTATTCACGAAATTACAGACAGACAAAATAGCGTTTCTAATCCGGCGTAGGCAAGGCCCTCGAATACATCCACACATCTAGATAAAGGCACCAGGCGAGCATACATCGGCGATAGGCGAGGGGCGGTGATGGATAGCCCGGGACGGGTCAACGAATTCGGA